>JAXIVD010001615.1:0-72500 GCA_036785275.1 Cancer borealis
TACACGAAACAAGGGAGGATAGAGGAGAGGAGGAGGAGGATGAGGAGGAGGAGGGAGGAGGGAGGAGGAGGAGGAGGAGGAGGGGGGAGGAATGGAAAGAGGTGGACGAGGATCAGTGAAGTGATGGAATGAAGGAGAGGGAAGAAGTGAATGGAAATAGGAGACAAGAAGAAGGAAGAGAAGGAATGAAGAGGAGTAGAACGAGAAGGAAGTGAAGGAATGAAGGAGAGGACGAGGAAAAGGAAGTGAGAGGAATGAAGAAGAGAAGGACGAGGAGAAGAAGTGAAGGAAGAGAAGGAAAGAGGATATGAACGGTGAAAGTCAATATGAACTTTCCTTCCTTCTTTTTTTTTCTTTTTTTTTTTTATTTATTTATGTATGTCCTCTGATACCCGGGTTGACGAAAATAAAAGATTGGTTTAGAAAGTTAAAGTGAAATGCCCTTTTGTCATAGAATAATTTTGTAGTAGTTTATAAAATAGTTCGTAAACATCATAAAATATCTATATAAAAAAAAAAAGTAAGTACGTGGATTTATAAGTGTATTTAAAAATTTACCATAACGAGTGAGAGAAAATTTACTATGCATGATTATTTTTCCATATATATATATAAAAAAAAAACGAATGACCACCACAATTATCAAAACATACAAGGTTCTAAAAACACTTAGTTCAATATTCAAATAACACTGAAATTACAACTATATAGAAGGATAATTATATAATAATTATAAGATTCTTACGTCAATCCAATTTATGGCATCCTTCTAAAACATAGGATTGAGGTGAAGCAGTAGGATCCACAATCATCAGAATGTGTTACTCCACTCACCATCTCCACACGACCACCACACCACCACCGCTATCCTTTCCATCCACTCCATCATCAATTTCTCTTCCACTACCACTTCCACCACAACAACTATTCCTACTCGTCATCCCCACCACATCTCTCACAAATTTCTCATCTTCGACTATTTCCACCTCCTCCACTACCCTCTTCTATCTACAATCTTTCTCCTCCACCTCGTATATCATTTTTCAGCCACTTTCTTCCACCTACAATAATTTTTTTCTACCCTGTCGCAGAGTCATCACCTTAACACTCCAATCATCATCATCATCATCATCAGAGTTGTTTTTTGTCCAATTAATTCGTTTTAGTCGTCTATTCATTTAGTTTTTGTTTATTTAAAGGTTCAAAAAAAAAAATAAAATTGGTTAAGACGCTGATTAATATTTATCTGTTTTTTTTTATATTTATATTTGAACGAATATGCATATTTAAGGCGGAAAAAAATAGTTGCCAATATAAATATAAAAATAAGATAAAAGATAAAAAATAAACTATGATCATAATAATCTATACTTTTCTTATCAGTTGCTGATCACATAGTTCCTTCTTTCACTAACACGTCTTCTTCACCTATGGACACTTCCTTGTAGATTAAGGAAAACAAAAATTATACTTATTTCACCTACTAATAAATATTTATAAATCTTCTCTTTCAATTACTTTTTTTTTTTTATCTCTTTTTTCTTATTTTTTTTCTGTTCGTTCGTCATATCTATTTCTTTCCCTATCTTTTCACTCACGTTTTTCAGTCACTTTTTTTCCTTTCTTTTTGATTTTCTCTTGCGCTTTCAAATACTTTAACATACTTACTTTTTTCTCTTCTCTCTTTTTTCCTACTCACGTTTTCAAATACTTTATCATAATTATTTCTTTCTCCTCTCTTCTTCCTCTCACGTTTTCAAATATTTCAACGTATTCGTCTAAATAATTTCTTTCTCCCTTTGTTTAACGTAAAATGAAAATCCAACTGCACACCTTTTAACAGTCTTCTACATACCATTTTATAGTTTTTCCTTATCCTATTATTTCAATATTTCTCATCTCATTCCTTCACTTCCTCTTCTTCGCCTTCATCTTTCATCTCTTTCTATATATTAAAAAAGAGAGCTACAACCAGTCTCGTATCAGCCCGCATTCACAGTTTTTATTTATATTTTCTCTAACTAATTTCAATCTTTCTCATCTATTTCCTTTCACTCTCTTTTTCTTCTTCTTCTTCTCTTTTTTTTTTCTATATAATAATATAAAAAAAAAGGCGCTACAACACCTGTTTCCTACGCCCCATTCCGCTCGTTTCACAGAAGTACTTAAAGATTTGATAAGATCCCGGATATAAGAAGTTATATACACACTTTCTAGACTAGTTAACCCTTCACTTCTTATCTATTCCATACTATAAGAAAAAATAATTATGTAGCCATAAAAAATGATAAAAAATCGACATAGAAATCATACTACGTTTCAATTTTCCTTTTTTTCACTAATACGTCACCATAAATGTCGGTCTACTCTATTTTTGTTTATTGTTTTTGTAATCCATTTTCAGTCTCTGTATATGCAAAACTTTAAATTAAAAAAAAAAATGCATATACAAAGATCAGAAGAATGTAACAAAAGAAAATCACGATCAGGAAAAAATTATGTAGTTCATTTATTTCCACAGGGATACAAAACTACGTTACACACCACACCACACCGTCACACCTTACAAACATTCCACCATAACATCCACCTCGTCACACACTAATACTTGTCTCTACCTTCTGTATCTTTTTTTCTTTTCCACGTCTCTCTATCAAACATTAGAGAAAAGTATTATCATTATTATTTTTTCCCGTCTGTAAAAACACATTGTGGCTTTTTTTTTAAACACTTACGACCTCAGTTTTTCTTTTCTTCTTTCTATTCTTTCTTTCACACACACATTCCACACACACACAGCACACACACACACACACACACACCACACACACACACACCAAGTCACACATCAACCCACTCCTTCATAACCTATCTTATTCTTCATTCTTTTTCCTCCCTCCTTCATTTTCCTTCCTTTCTTCTTTCTTTCATAATCAACACGTCTACAAAACACACACACACAACACACACACACACACACACACACACACACAACACACAACACACACACACCCACACGGGGCGTTTTCCCTGTGAGGGGATAAAATTTCTCTTGACTGTAAACAAGGAAAACAATGACTAGCTCTGAGAAGCCTTATAGGAAACAGATTCCATGATTTCAGCTGTTTTAGGGAGACACCAGGCAAGTCTGCCATCTGCCACCCATAGCTGCAGGAGGAGGAGGAGGAGGCAGGAGGAGAGGAGGAGGAGGAGGAGGAGGAGGTTATAGTAATTGGCATTGTATTTTTCATCTTTCTCTCACTAACCTCGTCAACTTTTCTCCTTTCTCTCAGTGGTGTGTGTGTGTGTGTGTGTGTGTGTGTGTGTGTGTGTGTGGTGTGTGTGTGTGTGTGAGTGTGTGTGTTTATAATAGTGCGGCTTTAATTAATAAAAAAAAAAAAATATAAAACATGTAAAATCAAGTTATTTCCTGTTCTTATAAAAATCAACTCTTCTACTTTAATACATATACATTTAAAATTTTGATGATTATTACTATTATTATCTAACAAGAAAACTAAAGCATAAACTGATAACGTAAACACACACACACCACACACACACACACACACACACTACAGTAAAGAGACAAGTCCGTATATCGGTCATCCCTCCATCCCTCCTCTCTCTTAGTCAATTACCTTACCCATCCCATATAAGATACAATCGCCACAGATCCTCTTATATGGAATCCAAGACTCTCCACCAGACCTTTTGAGACTCTTATTAGTTATCAAACCACCGTCCTGTCTGTCAATCTACCCTACATAAGCCGTTTTCCTTTCAGCCGTATATAAATCGAAACATAGAAAACTATTATTATTACTTAGTTATTATTAGCTTAGGGACAATTAATGGTTCCCTTCATTTTTTATATTTTTATTTTCACTAAGATGCTATTTTTGTTAGCATCCATGAGTATGTGACAAAAAACGGGTATGTTAGCTATTATTTTTCGATTTCTATTTGTATTATGTAGTATATTTCACGCTTTTTCCTTCTCTCTCTTTCCAAGCAAGGTTCAAAAAATAGGAATAGATCTAAATACATAAAAAAAACAATGAAATCACATTAAGAACATCAAAACTATAGCGCTAAAAAAACATAGAAAGAAATATATATAAACAAACTCTCAACCTGTTCCTCTCCCTTCCCTTGCGCAACCTAATGATAGTTACTGTGTCTAGAGAAAGCTATGTATACTAGTACCCTAACCTGTCTATACCCAACCCTCTCCCTGCCAGCCCTACCTATACCATACCCTACCCTATCCTCTCCATGCCTGCCCTACCTATACCCTATCCTCTCCCTGCCCTGCCCTACGGGCTACCCTACCTAATCTACCCTTTCCCCTCTCTCTCTTCTTGACCCGTGTTACTTGGCTGTCTTAAGGGTAACTACTATTGATATTATCTTTCACTGCTCTCTCTCTCTCTCTCTCTCTCTCTCTCTCTCTCTCTCTACTCTCTCTCTCTCTCCTCTCTCTCTCTCTCTCTCTCTCTCTCATCTCTCTCTGTATCTAATATGGTTCAAAAGATGCAAGTACGAACATTAGAATTGATATGAAAATGCACTTTTATTAAAACTAGAACATATAAGAACATAATGATACCCTGGTTAGTTCAATTGAGTTGTTGTTGTTGTGTTACTAAATTGATTAGTATGTGTATGTTGGTCGTTTGAGATTTTCGGCGAGTTTTTTTCAATACACTTTTCACTAGAGGTTAATATGTGTATGTTTAGTGACGTAATCTTTAGAGGTGAAAATACAGTTATGTAAGATTGTATTCTGAGTCAATTTCATTTAAGGGTATTATTATTTCCCTGATATTGCATTTCCGTTATTTTATTTAAGATTATACACTTTTCTGAATGTATATTTCGTACTCTTACTACTATTATTACTTCTACTACTTCACTACATTACTACTACAACTACTACATTCTATACTCCAAACCTTTCTCTCGTATCCTATCATATCTCCAACGCATCAAAACTCAACAAGAATTTACAGCATAACACCGACAACACAACACTAATAAAGTCATTGTTACAGCTACTCAACACTTACATCCCTTACCTCTCATCTCTGTAGCCTCATAACCATTCCTCCACAACATGACGCAACACAGTGTTATGGGTCTGTTCCCCTGCAGCCCCACCCACACACACTAATGACTGGTAACACAACCATACAACAAATATGACTGTCGAACAACCGCTGCTAATTACCACCACCATCACCGTCTATTATCTTCACTATTATTACCAGGACTGTTCTTTCCTACTGTCAGTTTTTTGCTTTAGTATCCCCATTGTTTTCCTCATTTTCTGTGGTGAGATAATGTAAACTATTTTATAAGTTAAACTATGTATTTATATATTTAATTATCTAACGTAACTAAGAGGGGGTTCTTACTACTACTAATTACTACTACTACTATTACAGTTATATACTACTACCTACTTCTCTACTACTATACTGTTATTACTACTACTTACTACTACTACTACTACTACTTCAATGCCGTTTCTTAATTGGTAATGTCTTCTAAAGTGTGATCGGTTTCTTTTTTGCTTGTAATTATTTATTCATTAATGTTTTTGTTCTATACGTATTTCTTTACACACTCCATTTAACTATACTCTCTCTCTCTCTTCTCTCCTCTTCTCTCTCGTCCTCTCTCTCTCTCTCTCTCTCTCTCTCTCTCTCTCTCATCTCTCTCTCTCATCTCTCCTCCTCTCATCTCTCTCTCTCTCTCTACTTACGTGGTGAGCAAGTATCAGTTAACCACAACCAGCGTATCTCTCTCTCTCTCTCTCTCTCTCCTAAACTGAGGTGAAGAAATTTTATTTACGTGTTGTGGTGGTAGGGTTGTCCATATGTGACGGATGAGATGAGAGAGAGAGGGAGAGAGAGGAGAGAGAGAGAGAGAGATGAGAGAGAGGAGAGAGAGGAGAGAGGGAGAGAGAGAGAGGAGAGAGAGAGAGAGAGAGAGAGAGGAGACGAGAAAAAAAAAAAAAAAATTGCTTTCAAAAAGAGAAAACGAAAACCTGAAGTGTAAGAAAATATATTGGAAAACAAGATACAAGGAAATGAAAGGTCATCGAGGAGGAAAGGAAAAGCAAATTGAAGGAAAGGAAAAAGAAGTATATTTAAAAAAAGAACGAATTTTTTGTTGAAACTTGAAGAAAAAAAAAAAATTACCTCACATCACTTTCTCATAGCAGTAATAAACTAACAACAACTACTACTACTACTACTACTACTACTACTATGAATACTACCACTACTAACTCTAAAAGAGGGAAAAATACTGGCAATAAAATAACATCCACCCACCCTCTCTCTATCCCTCATCTCTCCAACTAGAAATAGAACATCACAATAGCAGCACATACAGTAGAGGACGAGAGGAACAAGCTGATTTTCATGATGGTGGTGGTGGTCCAGGGAGACCACTCTGAAAAACGGGACAGTCGTAGATAGTATGTAGTAGTAGTAGTAGGAGGGAAGAGGAGGAGGAGGAGGAGGAGGGATAATAAGCTAATATTACTAAGAACAATAGAATAACGTTTTGATGACACTCTGAAAAACTCGACAGTAGTAATAGGAAGGGTATGGAAGAGTAGTATTGGTAGTAGTAGTAGTATTAGTAGGAGTGTAGTAGTAGTAGTAGTAGTAGTAGTAGTAGTAGTAGTAAGAGGAAGGGAAAACAAGCTAACATCATTTCAAAAAAACAGAATAACGTTATGAAAAAGCGCATCCAATAGCACCACACAACCTTTCAGGAAGACGTCCGGAGTTCTCGTCAAAATGCACACCCAATTGACACCTTCTCCGTCTCCTCCTCGACTTGCTCGCCCTCGCCTCACCTCGCTCCACATCATCTCACCACATCATCACCAGTCACTAATAACCTTTATCAGTATGGATGGGAGGGTGTGTCTAGGGTGTGTTTAGGAAGGTGAAACGTGGTGGAATGAGTGATAGTGTGTGTGTGTAGGAGGTGGTAAGGTTGGATGAGGCGAGAAGTGAAAATTCTATCTAGTCAGCAATCCACATTCTTATAATTATTTGTTGTAGTGATAATGGTGATGTGGAGTGTAGAATGACCTTATCCGGTGTGTCATTAGAGATTGTAGGATGCACTAATGAATGGGTAGGTAGTTTAGATTAGGTTAGATGAAAGAAAGACAGAGACAGAAAAGAAAATGTGTATGTCTTAGGAAGTTTAGATGGTGGTGTTCCTACTGTGATGATGATGATGATGATGATGATGATGATGATGATGATGATGATGATGATGATGGTGATGATGTTGATGTTGGAGCTGTCTGATATAACTAAACGCTTCCCCCCCCCCCCTTAGTGATCGTTGGTAAAAATATATTGCTCAGTCTCTCTCTGTCTCTGCTCTCATTAAGATTGATCTATGGTCAGCCTATCACAGCTACAGGCACCAAAATGACACACACACCACACACACCAACACACACACACACACACAGTCACGTCCCCACCAACATATCAAATATTACACATTAAATCACACTTGTCATTACATCATACACTCTCTCCCTCTTTACTATAGCACTAATACACACATAATGCATTACTACACAACCTAACTACACTACCTATTCATACCTACACTACACACTACTATAGATCTCATATCATTCACACACACACACACACACTACACACACACACACACACAACACAAACACACACAACTACAACAACGAACTTGACCATTTATACTACTGTAAGAGGATGTATGTATGCAGTAAAATAAGAATGAATAAATAAGTGGAAGGGGAATGTAATAAATTCGATGATTAAACTATTTTCATGTATTCTAAGTTTTTTTGTTCTGTTGAGAAACATTATAAGATTAAGAAGGTCATATATACATTACATACATACGTACATACAGTTTTATAAGTGCCATACATAATACACGTAATATACCAATACACAAATAAGTATCTCCTCTATTTTCTGATCATAGTTACATCAACAGTCACATCACAACACACTAATTATAACCAAACAATCACGTTTCAACACCACCACCACTACCACATTCTTAGTCTTTTACTAAAACTATAACAAAAAAAAAATCAAATCTTCCACCGCACTAACCATATCAGCAGGAATAAAAGGTAGTGACCTCCACATTCACCGTCTGCGCAGTGACTGAGAAAATTCAGAGAATGACCGCCTCGCCTTCTCGTCAGCGTCGCCGTCACCACCAACGCATGCGCAGAGGAGAGATGAAGAGGAGGAGAGGAAGAAGAAGAGGAGTGAGAAAGAGAAAGAAGATGAACTGGACAGAAAACCTCACACTTACACCTTGAACATTATTTATATATAGTTAAGTTATCTCTAACCTCACCGTGTATCTAGTTTTAGGGAAGGTTCATAGATGCGTTGTGATATGGTGTTGAGGCTCAAAATGTTTAAGTGTTGTGTTTTTTAATTGTTTCAAGCAAAGACCAGGCCAGCTTTCGGAACGGAGGTCACGAAATGCATTGCAACCCCGGTTTTCTTTGCTTTCTCCTAGCGGCCACTGTTACACTTCCTTCCTACCTCCTCCTACTTCCTTCCTTCATTCCTTCCTTCCCTCTACTCTTACCCTCCCTTCCTCCATCTTCCTTCCTTCCTTCCTTCATTCCTTCCTTTCCTGCACTTCCCTCCCTCCTTCACTCCCTTCACTTCCTTCTTTCATTCCCTTCTTTCTTCCCTCCACTCCCTTCATTTCCTCCTTCCACTTCCTTCCCTCCATTCCCTCCTTCCTTCCTTCACTTCCCTCTTCTCTCCACTCCCTTTCTCCTCCCTCCTTCCCTCCACTCAAGAATATGAATTTGTTGCATATGTGGCGTTGTATTGTGTATAATTTTGTACTGATGTTGTTTTCGTCATCTCACCTCCTCACCTCTCTTCCTTCTCCTTTCTTTCCTTCTTTCCTTCACCCCTTCCTTTCTTTCTCTTCCTCATTCTTCACCTCCCTCCTCCTTCCTTCTATTTGCGTTCTCTCCCCCTCCCTCCCCCTTCCCTCTGTTCCGTCCCTTCCCTTCCCTTCTCTTCTTCTCCTTTTTTGTGCTTGTCATTGCCATTTTAGTGACGTTCTTTATGTCCTCCATCTTGTTATCTCTCTCTCTCTCTCTCTCTCTCTTCTCTCTCTCTCTCTCTCTCTCTCTCTCTCTCTCTCTCTTCTCTCTTCTCTCTCTCTCTCTCTCTCTCTCTCTCTCTCTCTCTCTCTCTCTCTCTCTCGCTCTCTCTCTCTCTCTCTCTTCTCTCTCTCTCTCTCTCTCTCTCTCTCTCTCATCTCTCTCTCTCTCTCTCTCTCTCTCTCTTGTTGATGATAATAATATAATAGTAATAATAATGATAATGATAATAATAATAATAATAATAATAATAATATAATAATAATAATAATAATAATAATAATAATAATAATAATAATATTGCCTCATTCTCTCAGGGATGTGCTTCTGTGGTTGAGTGAACTGAGAGAGAAAGTGTCTTTATGAGAGAGAGAGAGAGAGAGAGAGAGACGAGAGAGAGAGAGAGAGAGAGAGAGAGAGAGAGAGAGAGAGAGAGAGAGAGAGGCAAACACACACACACACACACACACACACACACACACACACACACACACACACACACACACACACACACACACCACACACACACACACACACACATACAGTGTCCTAGATTCACCTTTAAGTATACAAGGTGGGACAACAAAGGGTCATTACAGAAACAGATAATTAAAGGTGAGTCATTAGCCTGCAGGGTAATTAACGCCATTACCAGGTGAGATGCAAAGGTAATTTAACACTTTCTTGGCAATGTGATTATTATTAGTGTAGGATAATGATAATAATGATGATACTACTACTACTACTACTACTACTACTACTAATAATAATAATAATAATAATAATAACAATAATAATAACTATGCTGTGTATATATGTATGTATGTATTATTTATTACGTACAGATACATATATACTCACATATACACACACAACCTTGAATATTCTTATCATAGTTTGTATATATATATATATTTTTTTTTTTTGCGTTTAGAAATAAAATTAAAATGATAAATAAATATAAAAAATAAAACAATATTAACAATTTTCTCTTCTTGTCTGCTATTTCTGCTTCGTTAATGTGTGTTTTACTTCCTCTTTGCTTTCCTTCCTTCGGTTTTTCTAGAATTTCTTCCTTACTTTCATTTCTCCTTCTTTTCTTTCTTATTTTTTTTCCCAATTTTTTTGTTTACCTTTATTCTGCTTGTGTGTTTCGTAATGTTTTCTTGCTATCTTCCCTTCTTACTTTCTCTATCTTTTATTCAGTTTGTTATGTTCTTCTCTCTCTCTATTTCCTTCCTTCCTTCCTTCATATTTATCTCTTTATTTCTCTCCTTACTTCCTTCTCATTATTATCATTTATTTATATATTTCATCTAGGGTTTGTGTTTCGTAATTCTCTGTTTCTTTCTTTCTTTCCTTTATTTATCTTTTATTCAACTGTGTACTTACTTCGTCTTTCTCTTCACATTATTTCTGAACACTTTCCAAATTTCTTTCGTGGGGTCAAAGCAGACAATACACAGACTTATAAAAAAATAGAAAAAAAAAACATATATTTGTCTACTACTACTACTACTACTACTACTACTACTACTACTGCTACTACTACTACTACTACTACTACTACTATTGCTGCTACTACTGCTGCTACTGCTACTATTACTACTAATACTACTACTACTACTATTACACATGCTTCCCTCCCATTGTATTTTTCGTTTTGACATGCAAGAAATTAATTGAAATAATGTTATATAATTAATGATATTGTTAAAAGATGGAAATTATGATAAACAATGTGTATGTGTATGGATGGATGGATGAATGAATTAATTAATAGATGAATGAATGGATGAATAGATGGATGGATGAATGACTGAATGAGTGAATAAGTGGATGAATGAATGAATAAATGTACCACTAAAGTTTATAGACAGACTAACTATTAACTAACTTACAAACTAACGAATTGATTACCTAACAAAACTAGCCAAGTATTCATTATTTTAGTAACACTTGAGTGAATTAAAACATATTAGAAAACAACAAAATTCTGAGTTTTTTTTTTTTTTTTTTACTCATAATTGAATGTTCACAATGATTTTTTTGGATGGGATCAATAATAAAAAAAATCACTATGATAAAAATCCTGGAAGTAAGTAAAGACAGACACACACACACACACACACACACACACACACACACACAGACACACACACACACACACACACACACACACACACACACACACACACACACACCTACCATATGCCACTTATTACTCATCCTCACTTTACTGTTAGTCATCACTGTAGTCACTGTAAAACACACACACACACACACACACACACACACACACACACACACACACACACACACACACACACACACACACACACTTTCACCCACGCACTCCGATCCGTGACCCGTTAAGTACGCTATAATTTACACTTAGATGCTTTTCTCTCTCTCTCTCTCTCTCTCTCTCTCTCTCTCTCTCTCTCTCTCTCTCTCTCTCTCTCTCTCTCTCTCTCTCTCTCTCTCTCTCTCTCTCTTCTTTGTTTTTCCCTTTTCTTCTCCTCGCTATTTTTTTTTCTTTATATTTGAGTTCCTTTCTCTTTTCCTTTTTTCTTCACTTTCCTTAACCTTCTTGTCTCCTTTCTTTCGTATTCTGAAAAAAAATATCTTTTCCTTTATTCCTCTTTCTCTTTATTCTCTTTTCAAACATTACTTTATTTCTTTTTGTCCTGTTCTCTCATTTGCTCTTACTTTCTCTTCCTCTCTTAGTTTAGATTTATTATCATTATGTCCTTTCTCCTTTCTCTTTCACTTTCATTTTTATATCCTCATTTGTTCTACTTTTACTCCTCTCTTCTCTTCTTCCTTGTCTCTCTCTCTCCTTTCTCTTTTTTTTTGTACTATTCCTTGATTCTATTTCTCTCTTATCCATCCATTCTTCTTTCTTTCTATTTTCTATCAATCGTTATTTTCTCTTCCACTTTCCTCCATACACTTCTTTTCTTCGCTATTGCTCTATCTCCCTCATTCTATTCATATTTCTCTTTTGTCGTTCTTACATATTCCTTCTTGTCTTATAAATGTTAGTTAATTCTCGTCAATAAACTTCAATTAACACCGATGTTATGTATATATATATTTTTCTTTCATATGAATAAATAATGTATCTGATTCCTATGCATTAATACATAAATCTATTTCTCAATCTACTTCTAGTATTGAAAGTATATCTATATATCTATTTATCTATATATTTGTCTAACTAACTATCTATCTATCTAATTAACATTCTATATATTATGTTTGTATTGCAATGTTCCGTTACGTGTGTTTATATATTTGTGGCTATTTGTTATAAGCTCGTGGTCACTGTTTTCAAAGGTATGTAATTATTGAGTCAACCGTTCTGTCTATCTGTCTGTCTGTCTGCTTGTTTGCTTGTCTGTCTATCTGTCTGTCTGTTTGTTTGCTTGTCTGTCTATCTGTCTAACTGTCTCTCTGTCTGTCTGTTTGTCTATTTTTCTGTCTATTTGTCTGTCTGTCTGTCTATTTATACGTTACAATCTTCAAGTCAGCTATACTTATATTTCGAAGTTTATAAGTTGCTATATTATATTTTCAAGATCATATTGTGAAGAAAAAAAAATTAAATAGACATTATGAAAACACATCATGGAAAAAAGTAAAGAAAAATGCGTTGAAATATATTAATATGATGAATGGATATGAAAAAAATGCTAGATTATGATTTATGTGTGTTTTTTTTTTTTTACGGCGTCATTGGAAAGTGTACTTGTGATTGTGCACATCAGAGAGAGAGAGAGAGAGAGAGAGAGAGAGAGAGAGAGAGAGAGAGAGAGAGAGAGAGAGAGAGAGAGAGAGAGAGAGAGAGAGAGAGAGAGAGAGAATGACGCTACATGACCACTTATTATCTACACAACCACGATGGTGTGTCATAATAAGTCTCTCTCTCTCTCTCTCTCTCTCTCTCTCTCTCTCTCTCTCTCTCTCTCTCTCTCTCTCTCTCTCTCTCTCTCTCTCTCTCTACTAATCACACATCTGTTTGCACTTTCACTTGTCCCTCCATGCCATATAATTACTAACTTCCTTAATATTATAACATCATCACCACCACCAACAACAAAAAAACATACAACAATAATAATAACAAATTTTTCGATCATCTATATATGTGTATTTACAACTTATTTTGTCACTGTGTATACCACGAACCACACGCAAGAACTCCTTTCCTTAATAACAAACAATGGTGTGGAAATTTTTGTTATCATTTATTATGTTAGGATATTATACTTGACAGGATGAGCAATTTCGTGTATAATAAATGAAGAAACTAATAGATGAAGAAGTCAATAATGTTTGGTTGTATGTGACGCTGTGTGTTTAGATGTTGTTATTTTTTCTCACTCTCTCTCTCTCTCTCTCTCTCTCTCTCTCTCTCTCACTCTCTCTCGTGTGTGTTTGTGTGTACTCATGCAAATTAACAACTCGACAAAAGAGTAAAAAGAAGGAAAAATTAAGTGTTAATAATGAATACAAAACAATTTCACTCTCTATAATGACTATATTTTGTCCTTTTGACTTAAACTTTAATATTAAACTTCTACGACACAATATATTTTTCTCTCTCCTGTCTTGCACTCAATTAACACTCACTAAATATAAAAAGAGATAAATGCAAACAATTGAAATATATGTATACGTATATATATAATTAAAAAAAAAAAAAATAAAGCAAATGATATATAATGGCATTTTTCCACTTTTTTTTTTTTTAAGTTCATGTCAGTATTCAAATATTAATAAAAAAAATAATAATAAATTCCAAGTCATTTAGAAGAAAATGAAATAGTATATAATTCTTCACTATCTAAAAAAAAAAGTAATAATCTGTTTTCCTAGATACTTCGTCATTTTTTTTTTCTTCATATTCTTTCCTAATTCCCATCTTTTCACTACTTTTTTCTCTTCCTCTATCTTAGTTACAATTCTTTTCCCCTCATTATCTTCCTCCTCTCTTATCCATTCTTCTCAACTTTATCCTCCTTTTCCTACTTGCCTTATTCTTCTATCTCTTTCCTTATCCTATTCACCTCTTTATCATCTATTCTCCAAATGTTCCTTGTTCTCCTGACTACTTGCTATTCCTTTCTATTTCTTCCTTTATCTCATTCTCCTCTTGTTCCTCTTTAGCATCCATTCTTACTCCCCATTACCTGTCTGTTGGTGACGAAGGGAATAGTGTCTCATCACCACCATACTTTCAGGACTTGAGAATGACCCAGGTGAAGACTCATTCCCCGTTGGTAGAGTGGTGTCCTTCCCTACCACGACCACCTCCTCCTCCTCCTCTTCCTTCTCCTCCTCCTTCCCTTTCTTGGGGTTAATCAGAATCCTCCTCTTCCTCACAAGTGGTTCGTTTCCCCGCTTCGAGACAGTTTCGTTGCGTGGGTTATTGGCTTCTTTCCTGGCTTCATTTTTGGCTTCAATATTGACTTCATTCCTGGCTTCATTCTTGGCTTCATTTTTGACTCCAATATTGACTTCATTCCTGGCTTCATTCTTGGCTTCATTCTTGGCTTCATTCATGGCTTCATTCTTGGCTTCATTCATTTTTTGGTGAGGCTTCGCTATGGGGAAGATACCATCGTGGCTCAAAGCTTCATTCTCCGTTTTCTGTGAGCTTCGAAACGCTTCAAACGCCGCTGTGGCTGCTTCGAGAATGTAACTCCTGTATTTAGGGAGTGAAGGGAGCTGGGAGGAGGAAGGAGGGGGGGACAGGGTGGGGGGTACCTTCCTTGTCTTGGTGGAGGAGGAGGTGGAGGAGGAGGAGGTGGAGGAGGGGTTGTTGGTGGAGGAAAGGAGAGTGTTTGGGGGAAAAACTAGACGTGTTTTGGTGGAGGAGGAAGAGGAGGAGGAAGAAGTGGTGGTGGTGGTGGTGGTGGTGGTGGTGGTGTTGGTGGTGATAATTTTGGAAAAGGAACAAGAGGAGGAAGAAGGGGAAGAGGAAGGAAGAACTTTAGGAGGAGAAGTGCGTTGTATTTTATAAGAGGAAGAGGAGGAGGAGGAGACATATTTCTTTGAGGAGGAAGGGCAATATTTGGAAGAGGAAGAGGAGGGAGAGGAGGAGGAAGAGGGAGAGTCTTTTGAAAATGTGGAGCAATGAGGAAGTTTAGATAAAGAAGAGGAGGAGGCGGAAGAGGAGGATGATGTGGAAGAGGAAGGAGACATGTTATGAGATGTTGGAGGAGGTGGAGGAGGAGGAGGAGGAGGAGAGGAAGAGGAGGTAAGGGAGGGAGACATTTGATGGGCTTTGTATGGGAGGGAGTTATGGTGGAGGAGCAATTGGGTGGAGGTACTGGTGGGAGTGGAGAGGTGGAGAGGGAAGGAGGAGGTGGCGTGGGGTGTGGCAAATGGAATGGTAAATTGGGAGTCATCTGATTCATGAGGGGTGGAATATGGGGTGGTGGTGGGGGTGGTGGTGGTGGTGGTGGTGGTGGTGGTGTGGTGGGGAGTGTGGTGGGGAGTGGAGGAGAGAGTAGTGGTGGTGGTGGTGGTGGTGGTGTTTGTATGTATGGGTGTAGCCTGTGTATGTATGGGTGTAGCCTGTGTATGTATGGGTGTAGCCTGTGTATGTATGGATGTAGCCTGTGTATGTATGGGTGTATGTGTATGTATGGATGCAGCCTGTGTATGTATGGGTGTATGTGTATGTATGGGTGTAGCCTGTGTATGTATGGGTGTAGCCTGTGTATGTATGGGTGTAGCCTGTGTACGTATGGGTGTATGTGTATGTATGGGTGTAGCCTGTGTACGTATGGGTGTATCCTGTGTAGACTTAGAAGCACCACCTTTTTCCCCCTCCCCCAACACACCACCAGAGGCTATAATCACCTCCAGGAAGTCTTCAGGGATAACCAAACCATTCTGAGGTGACTCCTGTCCATCCTCCACACCCCTTCCCCTTGTACTTAGCGGGGTGGTGAGGCAGAGTTGGGGGGGAATGGGGAGGCTGGGTAATGGGGAAGACAATGAGGTGGAGGTGGAGGTGGAGGTGGTAATGGAGTATTCACGTATCTTGTTTAGGAGTGGAAGTGGATCGTCTGTGAGTGTGTGTTTGAGGAAGAGTGTTACGACAGCCTCACATCGCCTCATCTCTGTCTCGTCCTCTAGTAAAGTCCACCTAGGAGGCAACTCACCTTTCCTGATGCTCTCACACACCTGTAGGGTTCACGGGTAAGGTGTGTTGGTATAACGTAGTAACCCATTTAAAGCATACATAGAAAACGTAAAACACACATAGAAAACGTAGTAACCCATAGAAAACGTAAAACACACACAAAAAAAACACAAAAACCGTAAAACACATAAGAAAAACGTAAAATACAAACATATAAAAAACGTATAACACACTTCCAAGACGTAAAACACACACAAACACACATAGAAAACGTGAAAACACACATAAACACACATAGAAAACGTAAAACACACATAAACACACATGGAAAACGTAGTAACCCACTTAAACACACATAGAAAACGTAGTAACCCACATAAACCCCCATAGAAAACGTAGTAACACACAAAAACACACATAGAAAACGTAGTAACACACAAAAACACACATAGAAAACGTAGTAACCCACATAAATACACATAGAAAACGTAGTAACACACAAAAACACACATAGAAAACGTAGTAACCCACATAAACACACATAGAAAACGTAGTAACTCACATAAACACACATAGAAAACGTAGTAACACACAAAAACACACATAGAAAACGTAGTAACCCACATAAACACACATAGAAAACGTAGTAACCCACAAAAACACACATAGAAAACGTAGTAACCCACAAAAACACATAGAAAACGTAGTAACACACAAAAATACACAAAGAAAACGTAGTAACAGAAACTCAAAGAAAACGTTACCTGGTTTGCTCTTTGGATGATGAACTGCGGTATTCCAGATAAGGCGGCGACGGCGGCGGCGTGGCTGGCACGAGCACGCCCTTCCACCACCTGGTACAGAGGCACGAGACCCCCGCCCTCACGTACCACCTCCAGCACCTGTGTATGTACGTACGTCAATACACATACACATACACACGTACACACATATAAAAATATTGCAAAAATAAAAGAAATAATAAAAAAGTAGGAAAAGGAAGAGGAGGAAGAGAAGGAGGATTATCACACACACACACACACACACACACACACACACACACACACACACACACACACACACACACACACACACACACACACACACAGATACACACACACACACGTACACACACGTGAAAAAAATAATTAGAAAAAAAGTAGGAAAAGAAAGAGGAGGAGGAGGAGGAGGAGGAGGAGGAGGAGGAGGAGGAGGAGGAGGAAGAGGAGGAGGAGGAGGAGGAAGAAGAGGATTATACTTACCAATGGTCGTACAGTTTCAGGTCGTTCTAAGTAGTCGTGGATGCGAAGGAGATGAGTGGAGACAAACACGTGTGGGCAGCCTCCTCCTCCTCCTCCTCCTCCTCCTGCTCCTCTTCCTTCACCGTAATCTCTTCCCTCTATCACCATCATCTCATCATCATCATCATCATTATCACTTCTTCCAGTTTCTCTATCAACACTTTCACTTCTCCTTCCACATCTCCTCTCATCCTCCTCTTCCAAATCACCTCTCCTAATTCCACTTACATTCTCCACTAAACTCATCTCACTTCCACCTTCTTCCATGCTAATTCTTGTACTCTCCTCCTCCTCCTCCTCACTTGTACTCCTCCTCCTCCTCCTTCTGCGCCTCCTACGGGTGTCTGCCATGGTGCCCCAGTGGTCGAGGCAGGCCGTCAGGAGGGAGGCACCGTCGTTCTCGTAAGTGGAGGCGCCAAATTCATCCACTAATACCAGGGAATGTCTTGTCGCCCTGGCCACAGCAGCGCTCATCTGAAGGAGGCGGAGGAACGAGGAAGGATAAGGGAATGGGAAGGAGTATAAGGAAGAGTATAAAGGAAGAGTATAAATGTATCTTACTCTCCCTTCATTTACCTTATTCAGTTCAATCCTTCTCTTTACCTTACCTTACCTTACCCTCTCTCTTTGTTCCCTCACCCTCCCCTTACATTATCTTACCCTCCCTCCTTGTTCCCTCACCCTCCCCTTACCTTATCTTACCCTCCCTCCTTGTTCCCTCACCCTCCCCTTACCTTATCTTACCCTCCCTCCTTGTTCCCTCACCCTCTCCTTACCTTACTTTACCCTCCCTTCTTGTTCCCTCACCCTCCCCTTACCTTACCTTACCTTACTCTCCCTCCTTGTTCCCTCACCCTCTCCTTACCTTACCTTACCCTTCCTCCTTGTTCCCTCACCCTCTCCTTACCTCACCCTTCCCTCCACTCACCCTGTTCAGTTCAACCATGAAGGTGGAGAGGCCTGAGGTGACGGAGGGTGTGCTTGGGGTGACTGCAATAATAGCGTCCACGGGGGTGAGTCTCGCCCTGGCAGCCGGCACCCAGCTTCCCACCTGAGCCAGCACCACCACCACGCCCACCTGTCTCACCCAACCACACACGGATGACGAGGAGGAAGTGGATGACGAGGAGGATGTGGATGACGAGGAGGAAGTGGATGACGAGGATGAGAAAAGAATGAGGATTATAAAGGTAGATAAAGATTTATATACAACAAAGAAGACAAACTTTCCATCATCCTATGTTCTCCCTTCCTTCTCTCCCTTTCAATAACCTCCCTCCCTTCCTTCCCTTCCAATAACCTCCCTTCCTTCCTTCCCTTCCAATAACCTCCCTCCCTTCCTTCCTTTCCTTCCCTCCCCTACACGCAGACAACCTCGTTTATAAGATCCAGTTTAGGTCTGTTACTGTCTATTCTACCTTTACATACTGTCGGAACCCGACATACCTACCATTACGGAAGAAGACATAGAAACAAAAGAAAATGGAACAGAAGCGAAGGAAGGAATAGATGAATAACGAATGATATGCACTCAGAACCCATAGATTAGACCCGTGACCGGAAGTGGCGAGGGGTGTATATGGGACGAGTTCAAGGCACGACGCGGGACGGCAGGAGCGCGAATTGGAGCTAACAGTCATAGCGGGAATGTACTACACCATACACTCTGCTACGGCACCTAAGGTTAACACCAGCAGAGAGATTCACTTGTAGCCAGACCCCCGTACTAACCAGTACTATTGTTGGAGACGTGAGGCGAGCAGAGCTGTAACATGCAGTTGTTACATATCGTGAGTAGAAGTTGAGGGCCGGAAGAGTTGTTATAATATGTTGTGATAATGTCTTGGAGAACAGGCACTGCAGTATTTTGTAATAGGATTGTAGTATTAACAGGAGTGTGATTACACTTCATTATTGTATTTAATAGTTCAGGTACTCTATACATGTTCCTGTTTTTGTACTTAAATATAGAAGGAAAGTACTTTATATCTGTACTTATAGATATAATTGACTTTTGAGATTGATACTACCTGTATCAACATATGATTTTAATGTACTTTATGAGGATATATGCGGGTGAAGTACACACCCAGGGTATAAGTTCACGGTGAATAACGAACCACAGAAGTTAAAGGTCTCGTAGCGAGAGCGTGAAAGATAAGCTGTAACACAGCTTACTGTGTATAATTATTTGAAGATAATTCAGTAAAGCCAGAAAACCACATATCCTTTTAATATACTCCCACTTGAACCTATGATTCCGAAGAGTGTTGATTCTAATGTAACCTGGTTTGACTTAAGATTTGATAACGTCAGATAAATTATAACAAAATAATTAATACGGGTTACATCAATACTCCTTTCTCACCCTGCGGCACTCCTTCACAAAACCTCACCCTGGCACTCCTGTCTTTCACCCTAGCACTCTTTCCATCCCAACACCTCACACCCTAGCACTCCTTCCATCCCAACACCTCACACCCTAGCACTCCTTCCACTCTAAAACCTCACCCTCTACCACTCCTCACCCTGACACTCCCTCCTTACATCTCACCCTAACACTCCTTCCTTCTATTCCTCCCTAAATCGTCACCCTAACACTCCCATCCTTCCCTGCGTCTTACCTGCTTCAGATAAACAGTCTTTCCACTCGCGTTGGGTCCTGTGATGAGAGTGATGGAAGGTAGACTGCCACCTCCACTCACGATTGGGTTAGACACGAAGGAAGGTGTACAGAGCTCTTGTAAGGGGTGACGAGCTTCCTCCACATCCAGAACACCATCCACGTCACCATCCCTCTCATCCACCTCCACTAGATCAGGCTGCACCCATCCACACTCCCTCGCTACCACCGCAAAGGCTAACAGGCTGGGTGGATGTAGGTGGAAGAGTGGATGGAGGTGGATTTGATAAGGAAGTAATGGAGGTATGGATGTAGGAAGGAATAAAGGGATTGAAAGAAGTGGAAGATGTGGAGGGAAGGAAAGAAGGAAAAAAGAATGAAGGAAGGAAAGGAGGGAAGGGAGGAAGGAAGGAAAGTGAAGGAGAGGAAATGGAAGAAGGGAGGATGTGTGAAAGGAAAAGAAGGAGAGAAAAATGAAATGGTAGATAAAGAGAAATAAAGGAATGGAGAAGAAAAATAATTATTAGACTAAACTCGCAAACAACAACAATAACAACAACAACAACAACAACAACAACAACAACAACAACAACAGTAGCCAAATAAAAATGTTCCCTCTTCCCTCTTCCCTCCTTTCCCTTCACTTCTCTCCATTTCCTCCTTTCTTCCCTTCTTTTCCCCTCTTCCCTCCCTATCCTCACTTCCCTCCCTTTTTCCCTCTTCCCTCCCTTTTTCCCATCACTTCCCTCCAATTTCCCCTCACTTCCCTCCAATTTCCCCTCACTTCCCTTCAATTTCCCCTCACATCCCTCCCTATTCCCTTCACTTATCTTCCTTTTCCCCTTACTTTCTTTCTCTCCTTCCCTTCACTTCCCATCAATTTCCTCTCACTTCCCCTTCAATTTCCTCACTTCCCTCCAATTTCCCCCTCACTTCCCTTCAATTTCCCCTCACTTCCCTTCACTTCTCTCCAATTTCCCCTCACTTCCCTCCAATTTCCCATTACACCCCTCCCTTAACCCGCCCTTCCTCCCTTATCCCATCACTTCCCTCCCTTTTCCCTTCAATTTCCCTTCACTAACCCCCCTTTTCCCCTTCCCCTTCCCCTTTCCCCTCACCAGTCCAGCATGAGAGCACGGTCCACCAGGGTGAGGAAGGCTTGTGTGTGGTGTAACAACGCATCCATCAACCTCAACATTATCCGTGTCTCGTGATTGGCTATTTCCACGTGGATGTCACCCAACTCTCGATCCAGCTCTGAGGGGGAGATGAGAGATGGATGAAATGGATGTCTCTCAAGGTTTTTTGTATTTAGTTCTGAGGGAGGAAAGATGGATGAGGTGGATGGAAGGGATGGCAGGAGGTGGTAGAATGGATGTCACTTAATTTTTCATCCAGCTCTAAGGGGGAAGATGGATGAGGAACGGATGAAAGAAAGGTATTAGGATGGATGACCTTCAATTATTCATCCATTTCTGAGGGGGAAGGAGGAAGAAATAGAAGAGAATAGAAGGGGAGGGATAGAATGAGAAAAATAAGTAATGAGAAGGAAAGAAGAAGGAAGATGATAAAAGGAGGAAAGGAAGGAAGGAAGGAAGGGAATATAAAAAGGAAAATAATAGAATAGCAATAACAACATAACCACACACACAAACACACACACACACACATACAAAAAAAATAAATAAATACAAACACATACCATAACACGTATCACTCTTATAGAACACCATATCAGCAGTCTTGAACATAAAGTGGAGGCCAGGCAGGGCGTAGCTGGCAGGGGAGAGGGCGGCGTCAAGGGCAGGTGAGGGTGGGAAGGCGAGCAGGTAGCCCACGTGAGGCAGGTAAATCATGCAACACGTGGTCACTTCTTGAGGCAGGTGTGTTAGTTCTACAGCTGCTACCTGGCGCATCACCTCACCCAGACCACTGAACCTACGCTTTCCTGGGAGGGGGAGGGTGTGAGTGAGTGAGGGAGGGAGTGATTGAGTGAGTGAGTGAGTGAGTGAGTGAGTGAGTGAGTGAGTGAGTGAGTGAGTGAGTGATAAAGTGAGTAAGTGAGTGTGATTGATTGATTGACTGACTGACTAACTAACTGATTTATTAACTGACATACTGATTAACTAATTAACTGACTGAATAACTGACTGACTGACTGACTGACTAATCAACTAAGTGACTGACTAATTGACTGACTGACTGACTGACTAACTAACTGACCGATTGATTGACTGACTGACTAATTAATTAACTAACTAACTGACTGACTGACTAACTGACTGACTAATTTACTAACTAACAAACTAACTTATTTACACATTATTTCTACTTTCACATATCTACTTTTCACAAACACCACCACTAGTACCACCACTACCACCACCACCACCACCATCACCACCACCACCACCATCACCACCACAACAACAACAACAACGATTCTTACTTTCATCCAGATCGCTGTCCACTCCAGGCTTCACCACGAACCTCGCTTCCCTCTCTGACTGATCAATGTCCATTATTCGCTGAAGGAGGAAGGTGGCGCGGTACAGCCCCTCCGTCAGCGCCTCCCCGGTCTGTAAAGGTGTGTGTGAGGGGAGGTGAGGGGGTGTGAGGGAGGAGGGAGGATGGAGGGAGAGAAAATTATGGGAGGAAAAGGAAGAGGGAGGAAAATAAGTGTGTGTAAGGGAAGTGTTTAGAGGGAGGTAAGAAGGTTATATGTGAGGGGAGATGAGGGAGGAGGGAGAGGATAGGGGAGGAAAGTATGTATGTGAAGGGAGGTAAGAGGGATGTGTGTGAGAGGAGAGAGAGAGAGAGGGGGAGGGGGAGGTATGAGGTGTGGAGGAAAGGGGATAGATGTGTGTTTGTGAGGGAAGGGAAGGGAAGGGAAGGGAAGGGAAGTGAAGGGAAGGGAAGGGAAGGGAAGGGAAAGGAAGGAGAGGTGAGAGAAAGATTTTAATGAAAGATAGAAAATTCAATGGAAAACACACATACACACACACACACACACACACACACACACACACACACACACACACACACACACACACACACACACACACACACACACACACACACATACACACAACACAAATCAATAACTCAGGTGTGTTTGAACTGTAATTACTGAAGAAGGGATGTGATTAGCGAGCCAGGTAGGATGTGTAAGGCAGGTAGGATGTCTCACCTCTTTGAAGATGGGGATGTGCTGGTCCTGAGCCTGACAGATCTCCCCTATTAGGATGGCGTTGAAGAGGGACTGTGGAGGAGGAGGAGGAGGAGGAGGAGGAGGAGGAGGAGGAGGAGGAGGAGGAGGAGGGAGATAATAGAAGGGAGAGAAGGGAAAGAAGTAGGAAAGGAGGAGGGAGAGAAGAGAGAGAGGAAGGGAGGTAGAGGAAAAGAGGAAAAGAAGAGAGAATAGGAGGAGGAAGAGAAGAGGGAGAGGAACAGAGGAAGGAGGAGGAGGAAGAAGGGATAGAAGGAGGAAGGAAAGGAAGAGGGAGAAGGAGGAAGAGAAAACAGAAATTATTAGAATATGACTATCTTTTACTACTACTACTACTACTACTACTACTACTACTACTACTACTACTACTACTACTACTACTACTACTACTACTACTACTATTATAACGCCCCTTCTTCCAGCCCTCATAATTACCCTTTGCTTCCAACCCTTTAATATAAACCCTTTGTATAGAATCTAATCGCCTTTACCTTATACAACACTTTCCAATCCCTCACGCTGAGCTGCCCACGCTGGAGGCGACCCACGGTGTGCTAGAAGACCAAGTACTTATGATTATTATTATTATTATTATTGTTATTATTATTATTATTATTATTATTATTATTATTATTATTATTATTATGATACGTTATCTTTCATTTTTTTTATTGTGATAGTATAGTAATTACATTTTTGCAAGTATAATTATTTCATCAACTGTCTTATCGTCACTATTTCTACATCCTTCTCCTCCTCTTTCTACTACTACTGCTACTACTACTACTACTACTACTACTACTACTACTACTACTACTCCTACTACTTACCGTCACATTGGACACTTGTCTGAGGCACGTCTGCAGTTGTCTGAGTGTGTCTAGGTTGGCAGCGTGCACACCCCACTCCACTGCAGCGTACCGGCCCTGTAGCACACACACCTCCACCAGGGGACGCAGCAGAATACGCCTGGCCAAGGGAGGACAAGGGAGGGAGGGAGGGAGGGAGGGAGAGTGAGAGGTGGAGGGATTAGATCAGTCTCCTTTCAGTCCCCTACCAGCCCTCTTTCAGACCCCAACACTCCCCTTACAGACCCCTACCAGCCTTCTTCCAGATCCCAACACTCCCCTACCAGCCCCTTTTCAGTCTCATATCAGCCCCAAAACTAGTCCCCTTTCAGTCTCATATAATCCCCCAAATTAGTCCCCTTGCATACCCCCATTTCAATCCTCTACCAGCCACCCATTTCAGCCCCATTTCACCTCCATTTCCCCCTTACCTGAGAGTGTGGCGTGACATAGGGCATGAGGTGCGGCTGAGTAGGGCGTAGAGGCTGAGTCCCTCCTTGCTGGCTGATGCCTTGCCGCTCTTGAAGGCTGCCGGGTGCTGCTCCTCTGAGAACACCTGCAGAGCGACGGCGGTGGCCTCGTCCAGCTGGGCCAGGTCCTCCCTAGGTGTGGTGGTGGTGGTGGTGGTTGAGTGGATAGCTAACTGAATGACTGACTGACTAACTGATTGACTGACTGGTTGACTAAATAGCTGAGTAAGTTTATTGATTCCTGACTGAATGATTAGCTGACTGACTAACTAACATAATGATTGACTCACTCACTCACTCACTCACTGACTAACTGATTGACTGACTAACTGATTTACTGACAGACTGATTGACTGCTTTGTTGGAACCCACAAGCATATGATGAAGAAAACGATGAAGAACATGATGAAGGAACAAAGTCTACAGAATAACAAGGAACGGAAAGCTACGAGAGGCCCAGTTGTAGGTCTCCCCCTGTTAGGATGTTTATGAGCGTGATGCGTCAAAGAAGGAAGGAAGGAAGGAAGGAAGGAAGGAAGGAAGGAAGAAAGGAAGGAAGGAAGGAAGGAAGGAAGGAAGGAAGGAAGGAAGGAAGAAAGGAAGGAAAGAAGAAAATCATGACAAGATACAAATAACAAAACAAACAGAAAATTATCAAGAAATAAAATAAATCAGATAAAAAGTGTGTACGTATGTGTATATACTCCCCCCCCTCCTAGGTCGTGTATACTTACATGGTGTACACGTGTATACCCAGGATAGGTGTACCCTCCATCAGTTGTCCAGGTGTACCCAGCTCTGACCCATGTGCATCTAGGAACCTACAGGGAAAGTACGTACACACAGATTACACACAGTACACATGAACGGACTTTAAATACGTACACACACAAAAAAAAAAGAAGCAAATAGATGAGTAAACAGAAAGAACTGACTTTATATACGAACAAACACAAGGAAAAAAAAGTAATATAAGAACATCAATAGAAAAAAAGAGAAAACACACACACACACACACACACACACACACACACACACACACACACACACACACACACACACACACACACACACACACACACCTTAGTAGAGCCCCGAACGCCCTGGTCATTGCCCTGTGCTGTGTGTTGACTTGGCTCCTCACATGTAGCTCCCTCTCAACCTCAGTGGCTCCCTCTGGCTCTCCGGGCAGGGCTAAGGACACCACCCGACGCACGCATAACTCATACTCTGTGATATGAAGGAAGGAAGGAAGGGATGTGAAGGAATAAATAATGTTCTCCCCTCTCTCTCTCTCTCTCTCTCTCTCTCTCTCTCTCTCTCTCTCTCTCTCTCTCTCTCTCTCTCTCTCTCTCTCTCTCTCTCTCTCTCTCTCTCTCTCTCTCTCTCTCTCTCTCTCTCTCTCTTCGCATAGTCAGCTGTTGTGGGTATACATGCTGACGGTGCAGTGTGGGTGCTCTCCGCGGCCCTTGAGGAAGCAGTCACACACACACACACATACACACACACGCTCACACTTCATTCCGGAGCCAACACTCACACTGTACACAACGCTAAGCTCTGACCTAACCTAATCTAAAAGTGAGTGAGTCCCCGGCGTACCACAAACTTGGATCCCTCGCTATTTTTACCCTTGTGTTAGTTGTATTGAAGGAATTAGAACCCTTTTTGGTACGTACTCTCGATTATTATTAACAGAAAACAGTGATTGTATAAGAGACATCATTATCAGTGATTCTATAGTGACCTTTCCTGACCTTGGTGGTGTAGGGCGGTGTCACAGTGCTAAAGGATGACTCTGTGTTGTGGGTGTTGAGAACAGATGTGTAAAGGCAGTGAATACCATTGTACGTGTGTGGACTGGAGTGTTCAAATGATTACTAACACGTTTTAGTATCGTTAACCTACAACATTCACCCATTCAGATTCGTGGTGGTTGTGTTCTTTTCACCATTCACAACCACAATAACTTACAACCTACAACCACAACTACCTACAACCACAACAACGTATAACCACAATCCCTTATAACGAGTGTAACCAGGGGACCACCAAACACTCTGATAACAAGTGCAGTGTCAGCGTTTTCTCCCACCCACCCCGACACAAGTGCACCAGACAAACATTGGAGTCAGCTACTATAGTTCCCCCTCCCTCGGCGCCACGTACAGTCACCACCACCACCGCCTCAGTGAGAAGTGCAGTACCTACATCAAGCCTCCTCACCTCACTCTTCAGCCCTCGTACTCTAAAGCAGCACTAGTTTCAAGGTCAGCCTCAGCCTCTATACCGTAGGCTTCATTGGACTTATTCTTATCCTTGAAATATGTTGAATTCCGTTTTCTTTTCTGAGTATATTTTAAACTTGTACGATAACGATATTTTATTTTTATTATGTAGTATACGTAGCTCTTTTAGTTTATTTATTTTGATTTAATATCTTTCCTTATTTATTCTTATTTAACCTGACACATGATAATTAATACAGTGTGCTACATGAACCTTTTAACACCTGATTGAGAAGTGTTCAAGGTGCGTGATATATATACTTAAGATGAAACAGGGACCGTGACTACTGATGATGATTATTATTTTTTGGCACCTTTGCAGAGCCAGCCAGTGAAGGTGACAGACAGACAGACAAACAGACAGACAGACAGACAGCGTGTGTGGCTACGGACATCACCATGCACACACAACGCCATCTACGGGTAATGCGACAGGACAGACAGCGCTATGTCCACACGTTCCTTGATGAGTTAGACAGCCAGGTCGGGGGTCGAGTGACTGATGAAGCTCACACGCTGCTCACGGTTGCCTCAGAGCTGCCTGCCTTGAAAACCTCCTCTCACCACGAGGAAAAAATTGTATATCTCGAACAAATGGGAGACCAAATCACAACCATCATTGAGGAGTCTTCTTGGACGATTAAGTGTGGCTCCAGCACTTTACTGTCCCTACAAAATGCTGTTGCTGTTATTAAGTATTTCCTCTTCCTTAACTCCTTGCCACCTGCAGAAAGGGACATAGCCAGGCGGACTAAGATAGACATTTCTAAAACCAATCTCTATGAAATATCCGACATTATTCAACAACGACTACAGACTGCATCGACGTCCCAGCTACCTGCCCCTCCTCACAGTGCACGCCAGTCACGACCTAGTCAAGCAAGTGGTCGTCAGGACACACAAAGGGGTCGTCATTGCCCCTCCCCACTCCAGTACCAAGATCGTCAGAACACACACAGAGGTCGTCATTGTCCCCCCCCGCCCCAGCACCAAGGTCGTCAGAACACACACAGGGGTCGTCATTGTCCCTCTCCATCCCAGCACCAAGGTCGTTCTAGTTCGCGGGATCCAAGTCTGAAATGCTTCCACTGTGGTCGTGAGGGTCATGGAACAGATCAGTGCTGGTTTCTACACGGTCGTCCAAACAAGTACTGTAAATACCACAAGAACATGACCCACGACTCCTCTGAGTGTCGGGTACTCAAGGAACGCTCTGGTAACTCCCACACCTAAGGAAAACGTGACCACTGTGCACTCCTTCATACTGCCACCGCAAGGAAAGGTTACACACGTATATGGAGGAAGAAAACGGATGGTAGGTAGGTGTTAGGTGCACAGAAGCTGCCTTGTGTAGATCAACTGGCCTCTTGCAGCCTCCTTATGTTCTTAAATGTAACAAATAACGAGTCAAACACCTCAGCCATTCACCACACATACACTTCCTACAGCTATTACAGTACATTCTCACTCCCTTACACTGCTTGTCTGAATCTTTACACTTCCTTGCATTACCTTGGATCTAAACAAGGACTCACCAACATTATAACTGGAGGAAATAATTATATGTCTTCCTCACATGATCTATTGAGCAATTTCTAGCAAGTTGAATACAATTATTCATTACAACATTGATCTGTTTTTATTTACGTATTTGATGTCTAGATTTATGTATCTCATCATAACTCCTGTTTTTTAAGGTATATTATGACATTGCTTATATATTCAGTACTCCTTTGTAGATTATTCATATGATTTACTAGGTTTTTATAAGTATTTCTCATGTATGTATTTTTTTATGACCATTGTATTGTGTTAATGATTGGTTGGCGTGGCAGAGGATAACTACAATATTGATCTTACTTGTTCAACTATAATAATGTGTATAAGGTAAACACATTAACACCTTATTAAGAAAATATAATTAAGGTCAGGATTTTTTTTGCCTAACACTTACATTCATACTGTACTTTTGTTTTCTTTCTTTTTTTATACACTAAGTACTTAAGTAGTGCTAATTAATTTTTAAGTAAATCCTCGTTAGTACTACAAGCTCGCATCCACGGCTATCTTTTTTTTCTTCATATATATAAGTATTACGTAAAGTGTTATATATATAATGTCACTTACCGATTGTATTGAGAGAATAAAACGCTTTTGGTAATAAATCTAAACTTTTGTGTCACCCCTGAATCTCTCTCTCTCTCTCTCTCTCTCTCTCTCTCTCTCTCTCTCTCTCTCTCTCTCTCTCTCTCTCTCTCTCTCTCTCTCTCTCTCTCTCTCTCTCTCTCTCTCTCTCTCTCTCTCTTTGTACTCACTATAGTCCGCCATTGGTAGGACTCTCAGCACGCAGGAGGAGGAGGAGGAGGAGTCCAAGGAGACGTATCCTGAAGGAGAGGCTGCAGCAGAAGAGGATGTGTGACCCCCAGCCCCTCCCCCGCCAGCCTGTGGGGGGAAGGAAGGGGAGAGGAGTGAGGGGAGGGAGGGAGGTTAGAAGGGGAAGGAAGAGGGAGAGATATTGAAGAGAAGGAAGGAAGGATGGTAGGATGAAAGAATGGATGGAAGTTAGGAAGGAAGGAAGGAAAAAAGGAAGGAAGGATGATAGGAAGAAGGATAGATGGAAGGATGGGTGGTATAGGATAAATAGAAGGATAGAACATGTAGGAAGGAAGGAAAATGAAAGAAGGAAGGAAAATGAAAGAAGAAAGAAAAACTAAGAGAGAAAGAATGGATGAATGTAAGAAAAGAGGAATAAAGGGGAGAAGGGAAAGAGATGAGGAGAAGGGAAGAAAGGGAGGGGATGAAGGGGAAAAAGTGATAGGAAAGAGTAAAGGGGTGAAGGGGAAGGGGAGAGGGGAAGGGGTGAGGGGAAAGGGTGACTATAGCCTTACCTGCTGTGGGGTGAAGGGTGAAGGGGGCGCCGCACCACACAGCTCCCTCAACACATCAAAAAGGCGTTGGTCCTGCCGCCCGCCCACCAAAACACACCTGTATACACACCACACACCTGTTTATTACCTACACACCTGTCACCCCACACCTATATATACGTTCATTAATGACCTCTTACCTCATGACTGTGTACGTGTGTGTGTGTGTACCTGTGTAGTTGTTATTATACGTGTGTGTTATCAATTTCACACCTGTTATCAATCATCCCTAATCCCTCCCTTCCTCTCCCTAATCACTCCCTAAACTACTACTACTACTACTACTACTACTCCTCCTCCCTCTTCCCCTCACTCTTCCCTAATCCCTTGACAGCCAATCCTCCTACACTCCCCTCACTTCCCCATCTCCTTCCAGCATCCAGTATCCTCCCCTCTCCTCCTTCCCTCTTCTATTCCTTCCACCTCTTCTTTCCTCTTCTCTTCCTCCTCCTCTATCTCTCTCCTTTTTCCTTCCCTTTCCTATCCCTAAATTTCTAACACTCCATTTCTTTTTCCCCTTCTTACTCCTCCTCCTCCTCCTCCTCCTCCTCCTCCATCTCCTCCTCCTCCTCCTCCATCTCCTCCTCCTCCTCCTCCACCTCCTCACCTGGGTTTAAGCTCCCGAAAAAGGCAACGTAGGACCCAAAATTGAGGGGCTGCCTCCACTTTATCCTCCACCACGTGCACCTGTGGGGGGGAGAGAGAGAAAGAGAGAGAGAGAGAGAGAGAGAGAGAGAGAGAGAGAGAGAGAGAGAGAGAGAGAGAGAGAGAGAGAGAGAAAGAGTATATATAAATGTAAAAGATCAAAATATATAATAGACATACAAACGTACACAAAAAATACACATTAATTAGTACGTACATATATAAAATAGATGTCACTACACACACACTACACACACACACGCACACACGCACACACACACACACGCACACACACACACACACCCACACACACACACACACACACCTGATGAGTTGTGGGGTTGTAGAAGGCCGCGCCCATCTTCCCTCGCGTCCAAGACAGACTTATCACCACCTGCAGGAGGAGGAGGAGGAGGAAGAGGAGGAGGAGGAGGAGGAGGAGGAGGAAAATAAAGAATAGTAAATAATAAAGAAGAAACAAAACAACAACACCAACACTTCCCTTCCCCTGCCTTCCTTCCCTTCACCCTTCCCTTCCTTCCCCTCACCCTCTCCTCCCTTCCCCTCACCCTCTCCTTCCTTCCCCTCACCCTCCCCTTCCCTTCCCCTCACCCTTCCCTTCCTTTCCCCTCACCCTCCCCTTCCTAACCTAACCTAACCTAACCTCACCTGGGAAGGCTCCTCATCCATAGATAGGTGACCTTGCGAGGCTAGGTCATCAGTGAGGTCATCTGGGCCTGAAGGAGGAGGAGGAGGGGGAGGAGGAGGCATGGAAGAGGAGGAAGAGGGAGGAGGAGGGGGAGCAAGGTGCCTCTTCCTCCCTCTACTGCGAAGAGAAGGAGAGAATTATTATTATTATTTCTGTTATCATTGTTATTATTTTATTTTCATCACACACACACACACACACACACACACACACACACACACACACACACACACACACACACACACACACACACACACACACACACACACACACACACACACACACACACACACTCACCTAGCCAGGGACGATGTGGAGGAGGTGGAGGCAGGTGGAGCCAACACAGAGCTGTCTAATGTGGAGGAAAACACCCCTCCACACCCCCGCAGGTCAATGGTGGAGGAGGGGGGTGGGGGGAGGGAGGAGAAGGAGGTGGAGGAAAGATTGGAGGAGGTACGAGATGGAGGAGGAGGAGGAGGACGTGGAGGAGGAGTGAGGGGTGTGGAGAAGGAGGAGGAGGAGGAGAAGATACCATGACGAGGAGGAGGAATGGTAGGAGTGGAAAAGGAAGAGGAGGAAGGGAAGATAGTGGAGGGATTACGAGGAGGAGGAAGAGGAGGAGGAGGCATGAGAGGTGTAAGTGAGGAGGAGGAAGAAGCATAAGACGTGTGACGAGGAGGAGGAGGAGGATGAAGAGGAGGAGGAAGAAGAGGAGTGGAGGAGGAAGAGGAGGAGAAGGAGTGATTCATTGTTGGCCTGTGGAATAATAATAATGATAATAATAATGATGATGATAATAATGATAATAATAATAATAATAATAATAATAATAATAATAATAATAATAATAATAATAATAATAATAATAATAATAATAATAATAATAATAATAGTAATAATTCACTTTCTAATCTCTCTCCCTTCACTTTCTATCCCTCTTTCCCCTCACTTTCTCTCCTTCCCCTCACCTTCTTCCTCTTTCCCCTTCACCTTCTTCCCCTTTCCCCTCACTTTCCACCCTTCCCTCCCCTTTCCCCTCACTTTCCCTCCCTCTCCCTTCCCCCTCCCCTTTTCCCCTCACCTTCCATTCCTGGTGACCCACTGAGCAGAGGACAATGCTGAGTCAGGCACATTAGTCAGCAGGTGCCTCAGTCGATCCTCCACGCCCACGCCCACGCCCACGCCCACCAAGCCGCTAGGGGGCGCGCTGACCCTTCCTGAGTTTGGGTAGCGGGAGGGGGTCGTGGTGGTGGTGGTGGTGGTAGTGGTGTCCATGGTGGTAGAATGTGGTTGTGGTTGTGGTTGTGATTGTGGTTGTGGTTGTGGTTGTGGTTGTGGTTGTGGTTGTCTGAAAATTATATGAGTTGTAGGAAAAAACAAGAAAAATAGAAAAAGGCGGATAACATAATGCAAATTCTTTAAAATATTGATACTTTTTTTCTCATATAGTAAATTTCTGTCTTTTTTTTTTTTTAAACCTAGCCTACACCATTACTTATTCATATATCTGTTTATTTATCTATTTACTTGTGTATGAATATTTGTATCATAATCAATTAGTTAATAAGTCTATTTGCGTATCATATTAAATCAACAATGTCCAATATCTTACCTTGATCTGCGAAACACAACCAAGTAATCGATTATGCAACAGGATATAAAACAGGAAAAAAACATATGAAATAATCAACGGTAATAACAGTAAAAACCCAACACAATCAAGTAACGGGAGAAATAACACCAATTCTAGCCTAAAAACAAAACAGAAAAACGTAAGAGATTTAAAAACAAAACAATAAAATAAGTGACACCGGAAAGAAATAACAATAAAATTGCTAACACATTGAAATAACGAAGGAAAATAACAGGAATATCAATCTATCAATCAATCAATATCTATCAAACTGGAAATAAAAACAGAAACTTCTACTAGAAAATTAACGGAACTAAATTAGAAACAAAGGAAGAAGATAAAAGTAAAGACATAACAAGAGCAAGTAACGGAAGAAATAAGTCAATTCTAACCTGAAGCAAAACAGAAAAACGTAACAGATTTAAAATAGAACAATGCAATGAGTGAAAAAAAACGGTAAAATGGCTAACAGAACCAAGTAACTGAAGGAAATAACAAGAATATTAAATTGGAAATAAAAACTGGACACTCACGAGATAATTAATGAACGGAATTAAATTAGTAACAAAAGAAATAATTAATAGTAGTAACCTAACCTAACCATGGAACAAGAAACAAACAGTAAATCACTATTAAAATACCATTGAATTAACACTTATAAATAGGGAATAAATAAATCATACCAGAAACAGAAAATAAACAAACCGGAAATATTACATCAACAAGCAACAGTAATCACAACAAATAGATAAACACCAATATAGACAACAGGAATTAAATAACAATTAAACTACATTAATTAAACTATACATTATACACCATAAATAACATAAATAACCTCACTTGGCAGGCAACAGAACCTTGAATAACAGGAAACAGGCAGCAACAGGCAACAGTAATCACAACAAACACAGATAAACACCAACATATATAACATGAATTAAATAAGTATTAAACTACACTAAGTGAACTATAAATTACACATCATTAAAAACATTAATAACCTCACCTTACTCGCAACAGAAGCCTTAATAAAACAGGAAACAGGTAGCAACAGGAGGCAACAGAAGAAGATTTGGCGCCAAAAACTGGTGAACCTTGATACAAGCCTAAATAAATAAAAAACACACAAAATAAACACATAAAACACCATAGAAAAAACTCCAAAAATTACATACATCACATAAAGCTATATTAAAACAGTGAAAAAACGTTAAAAAAAGAGAAAAGGGGTGAAATAAGAGGTAGCCAGAGGAACAGGACACTCGTGGAGGTTCGAAGTCAACACAACGCTGCCCATTTTTTTCCTCCATATTTCCTCCATATTTCCCCTCACACCTGCTCCATGCCTCTCCTGCAGGGCCAGCCGTTCAGACTCATCACCCCCCCGGAGGATGCAGCCCCAGGGGAGGATATATTCACTATACAACACACCGGGGAAAAATTCAGGAGTAAAAGGTATAAGACTGGATTACCCGCCAAATTATTATTATTATTTTTCCTGTTTTCCTCGCTGTTTTCTTGACGTTTGGGTTCTGTTAACGGGTGTGCCTGGTGCTGGTTTTTATTGTGTGTCTGTTGGTGGTAGTGTGAATGGTGTGTGTGGTGTAATTGTGGTGTTATTTTGGTGTGGAATTGTGGTAGGTTGTGTTTGTGTTTGTTTTCTATCATGTCCATTTTGTTGTGCGTTTGGGGTGATTTTTACGTCTTGGGTTTTTTGGTCACATTTCACTGTTTTTTCTATACTTTATGCGTGTTTTTCTCCTGTTTTTGTGATATTAGTTTAATTGTATCACTTTTATGTGACATCTGTTGATTTCCTGTTGTATTCTTAATTTCCTGTTGGCTTCCCACTAATAATTATCCTTCCCTACCTGTGCTTTTTGTTTATCACTCGTATTTCCTTATTTATTATCCTTCTGTTGGTGTTAAATTGACCTGTTTGTGCTTAATTAACTAGTGTAACCTTACCTTACCTTGACCTGCATTGTAACGGGGGTAACACATGGTTATGTAACACTTGCTTGTTACTCTTAAGCTGTGACTAGGAGGGGAAAAAAGTTACTCAAGGACTTATATGGTTACTCAGATATCATTGTAAATTTTATGTATATATTTATTTATTTTTTATTTTCACTTAGATGATAAAATGATGATTATAAGAAGGCTTGGTAGGAAAGTTAAGTTAGGTTAGGTTAGCATTGAGGAAGTTATGTTACTACTGCGTTATCATGAATAATAAACACAAATTCATAGATATATATATTTATATATATATATATATATATTGACTTAATTAACAGAAATGCTAATTGAAAAAAGGCTTGGTTAGGAAAGTTAGGTTAAGTTAGCATTGAGGAAGGTATGGTATGACTGTACATGTTAATTTATCATGAATATTAAACTAATTCGTTAATATTTTTTTTTATATATTGACGTAATTAGCAAAATAATCATTGAAAAAAGACTTGTTTAGGAAAGTTAGGTTAAGTTAGCATTGAGGAAGTTACGTTACTGCTTCATATGTTAAATTATCATGAATATTAAACACAAATTCATTGATATATTTTTTTTATACATATATTGATTTAATTAGCAAAATCATAATTGAAAGAAGGCTTGGTTAGGAAGGTTAAGTTAGGGGTTAAGTTAGCATTGAGGAAATAACATTACTATTGCACATGTTAGATTATCATGAATATTAAACAAATTCATCCATATATTTTTTTTTTATATATTTCATTCAATATCAAAACTAATAATTGCAAACCTATCACGCCTGAACAGATGGTAGGGAAGTTAGGTTAAGTTAGGTTAGCATTGAGGAAATAATGTTAATGCCACAAATGTTAAATTATCATGAATACTAAACATAAAACATTTCCACCTGAAGGGAAAGTGTCAAGGTTACATAATGGAAAGTGTTATACCTTACCTTACCTTACTTTACCTTACCTTACTTTACCTTACCTTGCATTGCCTTACCTTACTTTACCTTGTCTTGCCTTGCCTTGCCTTGCCTTGCCTTGCCTTGCCTTGCCTTGCCTTGCCTTGCCTTGCCTTGCCTTGCCTTACCTTACCTTTCTTTACCTTGCCTTATCTTACCTTACCTTACCTTACTTTACCTTGCCTTACCTTACCTTGCCTTACCTTACTTTACCTTACCTTACCTTACCTTACCTTACCTTGCCTTACCTTACCTTGCCTTACCTTACCTTACCTTACCTTACCTTTCTTTACCTTGCCTTATCTTACCTTACCTTACTTTACCTTGCCTTACCTTACCTTGCCTTACCTTACTTTACCTTGCCTTACCTTACCTTGCCTTACCTTACCTTACCTTACCTTCCCTTCCCTTCCCTTGCCTTGCCTTACCTTACTTTACCTTACCTTACCTTACCTTACCTTGCCTTGCCTTACCTTACCTTACCTTGCCTTACCTTACCTTGCCTTACCTTGCTTTACCTTACCTTGCCTTACCTTACTTTACCTTACCTTATCTTACCTTGCCTTGCCTTACCTTACCTTACCTTACCTTACCTTACCTTACCTTGCCTTACCTTACCTTGCTTTACCTTACCTTACCTTACCTTACCTTCCCTTCCCTTCCCTTGCCTTACCTTACTTTACCTTACCTTACCTTACCTTGCCTTGCCTTGCCTTGCCTTGCCTTGCCTTGCCTTGCCTTACCTTACCTTACCTTCCCTTCCCTTCCCTTCCCTTGCCTTGCCTTGCCTTACCTTACTTTACCTTACCTTACCTTACCTTACCTTACCTTGCCTTACCTTACTTTACCTTACCTTACCTTGCCTTACCTTACCTTACCTTACCTTACCTTGCCTTACCTTGCCTTACCTTACCTTGCCTTGCCTTACCTTACCTTGCCTTACCTTGCCTTACCTTACCTTACCTTGCCTTACCTTGCCTTACCTTACCTTGCCTTACCTTGCCCACCAACACAGCCGCTGAGGGTGTTGCATTTCAATTACTTACCATAATTACAATTAGGTATTAGTTGAACATAATTATTTTGATTTCATACTGTAATGATGTGTGTTGCAGCCTGGGAGTTGTAGTTGTTTGTCCTGCGAGTGCGTTACAAAGCTATTAAGGCAAGTTGATTATTTTATTTTATTTTTTTTATGCTATTTGAGAACTGACCAAGCAAAATGAAAATTATATAGAAAAGCCCACTTGTGATTACCGGTTCCCTATAGGAGAAAAAGTAATACAAAAAGTGAGGCCATATTAGTGTTGCAGGTGTGTTGATACTCCTCTTGGAAAATGAGTTCAAGCTGTAGGAAGGTGGAAATGTAGATTCAAGTAGAGAGTTCCTTGCTGGATTGGTAGTATTCTTTCCTCGTCATTTCCTGGGCGGTGGTGCTTGTTAGTCACTACGCTGGTGTGTCACGCGCTTTAGGGTTTTGGCTGTTAGGACATTGTTGTAATTGTTGCATGGAAGTTAGGTTAGTTGGACATGACATTCGTGATATCTTGTGTCGTGTTTTGTTGATTCAGTGATATGATGCGGATGGAAGCTAGGCAAGCCATGGGTCAGTTAGCCAGCGACCAACCATGCTTAAGAAAATTACTCCTATTGGTATTTACATAGAGAAAAAAACATTAGGAAAGCGTCAAATTTCAGACAGCTTGGTACATAAGTTTTAGCAAATGGTGGGTCATGCTACTAACCAGGAGTGGCCCGCTGGTGTAATGGTTAGCATGCTCGCTTCACAACCAAGATGTTCTGAGTTTGAATCCCAAGCGGGTGAAGATGAAATGGGTTTGTGTTAAATGCTGTAACCCTTGCTCATCTAATAGTAGAATAGGTACAGGAGTAAGCCGAGGGTGTGTGACCTTGCAATCGCGGCAGGAACGGAAGGCTGGAAATCCTATCCTCCTGTGTGTGTGTGTGTGTGTGTGTGTGTGTGTGAGTGATATGTGAGTTATGCATCAACACTGGTACTTTATGCATTTTTTATATAAAGAAAAAAAAACTTAACCTAGCACACTAACCGTTCCTTGTACTTGTGTTGATTAAGTTACCTTGTTGCTCTCTAATATAGGGAATGTTTTATTTTGTGTGTATATGTTGTAATGCAGTTGTACAGTGTTATTTTTTTAACGATAACTGTACAAATAGTGTGTTTCGGAGAAGGTTTGAGGTTAGTTCAAAGTGAAGTAAGGAAATGATGTAGATTAATGACGTTTTAGAAAATTTAGGCTGGTGCACTGTGTATTGGAAGATATTAATTGAACTGTACATACTTAATAATGTACTGTTTGGTGATGGAGGGTTTAGGGGGGAAGAGAGGCAATACAAGTGGAGTGACCTTCCCAGCAGTGTTACAGTTGATTTAACATGAGTGAAGATGTACAAAGGTGTTAGTTCAGTGTTACGGGGAAAAGGGAAAGTTAGATGTCTTAGATTATTATTATTATTATTATTATTATTTTATTTTATTTTTTTATTTTTTATTTTTTACACAGATTAGAATATCAATACTAGTTTAAAAAAATGTATTATTATTATTGTTATTATTATTATTATTATTATTATGGAAAGGTGTCAGTTGTTTAGTGTTAGGTGTAGAAATGAAAGTGATGTGTTAGAATAGATTATATTGATCTTACAGTAGTTAAAAATGGAAAATATGAAAAAATTATTGAAGACCAGCTGACTTAACTTAACATTATTTTCTGAAAGCTAGAAATTGAAACAGATTGCTTAGTTATACTTGTTAACATAATGATTACCTAGGTATGGTTCATAATGTAATCTTGTGTTTTTCTACAGTTATATAGGTAGAAAGTATATATTAGCTATTAAAATTGAGCATCTTAATCATCAAGTGACATGATCTAACTATCAATGCAGTGCTTATATGAACATGCTTAGTGGGAAAGAAAAAAAAAAAATATATATATATATATATATATATATATATATTTTTTTTTTTTTTTTTTTTTTTATCCTTTAAGATCTACATATATTCTCAGTATGATATGATAGTTGAGTATAATTAAATGTTATCACTACGACCGAAAAACACACTCAAGGTATCTTCATTTAGGGGAAAATGCTCTTACTTAGCACGCATATTAGTGAAAGTGTTGATTGTTTATTAATTTTCTTCTTATTTTTATTTATTTATTTATTTTCATTTCATTATTATTATTTTATTTACTTATTTATTTAATTTTTATTCAGACCGCACAAATATATTCCCCTAAAATTTCAGCGTGTTTATCCTTCTATGTCACCTCTCACCCAGTCAACCTTTTCAACCTCAAACATAGCCAGCCTCTCTCTCATTATTACAGCACACATACACACACACACACATACACACACACACACACATACATATTTTCATCACATTGTCCTCATTATACTTACTCAGCCTCACCTCCTTTCATTCTTCCAAAATTCATTCAGTGAGCATCTCTTAACACATTATTAATTCTTACAATGTACATCCTCATTTCTCACCTCACATTCTCCTCTCTCATTACACTCACTCACCTTTACCTGCTTCAATTCTATCACATCCTAACTTAACCTAACTTAACTTAACTTAACCTAACCTAACAACAACAACCACTATTCCGTCTCATTTCTTCTCTTCATCACACATTCTCCTCACTCGCTCGCTCGCTCTCCCTTGCAGTGACTATGAGGACCGGCTTGCACTCTACAGTCAAAGCATCTGGACCTGTCAGTGCAGCGGTAAGTCCGGACTCACCCACCAAGAGGCTTGGACCAGCGAGGCTAAAGTTCGAGTCCTTCTCAACTCCTCCTTCCCTGACCCTCTCCTGCCACCCGTCCTCAGATCCATACACCACAGTGAGTATAGGAATGGGTAATGGGGGTGTGAATGGGTGGTTAATGGTTGGGTGAAGCTTATAATGGGGTGTTATGGTACTTTAAGAATGGTTAATGTGTGGTGGTGAAAATGAATGGGAGGTGAATAGAGTGTTCCTGAATCTTAAATTGATTGTCTTGCCTACTGGGGATGTAAATAGATACATATATATGCATACTTATATATATAGATTATGTTTTCTGTAGGGAAGTTTAGGGTGAATCAATGTTTCGTTTTGTTTTATTCTCAGTCACTTTCTGTTCCTTGCCACCTGCCACCTGCCACTTGCCACCCTCAGATGATACACACTCACTCCTAACTGCTGCATCTTCCTCCACACCTGCATCTCTCATCTATACATTAATATTATCATAACAAATCCTTCAGCTAGTTTAAAAATCGCTAAGAACGAAATACTAAAATTGAATGATGATGTGTAGAAGTGTGTTGTGTGTGGATCAGGCAGTCAAGTGTAAATAGGAAAGGTTTGGTGACTAAGAAATCCTACCATGCATTAATTTGAGAATAGGCAGTGTTTTATTTGAATTTATTTATGGTGTGGTCATTGTTATCCATTATATATAAATCACCTGTGCTGTCTTTTTTATTTTTTATTTTTTTTATTTATTTATTTATTTTTATTGGTGAAAGGAAATCTGGGTGTTGTATAATTGTATGACTTCCAGATTATATTATTCATTCTGTCCACAAGCCAGTCTATGTTATGTATGCTTCTAATTCTATTTTTTCTCATTAGTTATGCTTGATCGTGTTATTTCTACAGTTGTGCATTTTATTATTTTTTTATGTGTATATCTTTATTTATTTATTTATTATATTTTTATATGGTGTTAATTTTTTATTTTTTATTTTTTTATTTATGCCTCTAATTCTGTTTTTCTCAATAATTATGCTTGATCATGTTATTTCTAGTTGTGCATTTTATTATTATTTTTATATGTATATCTTTATTTATTTATTTTTTTATATAGTGTTGATTTTGTTCGTTTTGCCCGCAGGTACAATGCCTCTGGACCAGCTGGTGGACGCTGCGTCAACACTGTGTTACTCTCGCTTCCACCCCGGCGAGGAACTGACTCTGCTCGGACCGCAGCCGTGAGTACATAAGAACATCAGAAATGGGGAGACTGCAAGAGGCCAGTTAAATGACCTACACATAAAATTGTCTTTATTTTCCAACTAACTGTATAAAGACGGGGCACTATGAGATTACTCCCCTCCCGTAAACCACAACTAGGTAAATACACACACACACACACATACATCCACCTTCATCCACAGCATCCAGGTACGGGTGCAGCGGATGAGAGAAGACCCCAAACACACCATCAAGGCAGAAAATGGCACCACCACCACCACCACCACCTCACCCGCCACCACCACGGCACTCATCAACGGGTGTAACAGCTCACCGGAGAGTGCCGCGGGGGGTCACCTGGTCAACGGCACTATGACCACCTCCAATGGCACCTCAGGGCAGGATGAAGTGAGTGTGTCGAGTGCCAGTGGGAAGGTGAGTGCCAAGGAGGAAGGGTCGCCGGGAAGGAAGCGCAGTGCCGCCGCCCCCCTCCTGCAGCACCTCCTGTATGATGTCAAGGTCATTGGAGAAGACCGGGTCATTACGGATGTTCCTGCCACCCATCTACAGTTAGTATCTCTCTTTCTTTCTTTCTCTTTATTTATTTTTTTTTTTTCTTCCTCTAGCTCGCTCTCTTGCTCTCTTTCTCTTTCCCTTTCTGTGCGTGTGTATGTGTGTGTGTGTATATGAAAAAATTACTTCGGGTTAAGAAAAAAAAACTTCATAACCTTCAAGATAAAGAAAGTATTATGTTATCCATCTTATCATATCTGCAGGAGTAATAATATTAGTACTCCTCCTGACCCCATAGTAATCAGTCACTCCCGTTGTACTTCAGGCGGACCTACCGAGTGCCGCCCAAAGAACACTTCCGCCTCTTTGTGCGCGCCAATGCCATCCGCCAGCGTTCCAGTGCCTACACACCCTGGATAGTGTCAGAGGACCTGGTGAAGCGCTACACCATCCCCAGCAAGCTTGCATCCATCTTCACCAACCCCAAGGTCAGTCAAGCCGGCCGGAAGCGCAAGGCCGACCCAGCAGCCACCGAGGGAGCCGTCAAGAAGATGAAGGCAACAGACATCAGCCTCAAGCAACCCAAAGTAGACCCACCACCACCCTTACCACAGCAGCAGCAGCAGCAGCAGCAGAAACCAAGGGGTCGGCCTGGACGCAAGCCAGGCACAAAGGTGAAGCGAGACCCCAATGCACCCAAGAAGAAGCCCGGACCTAAGCCAGGGTTCAAACGCACCCCCAAGGCCAGCCCCAAGACCGAGCCGCCCCACACGCCATCCAAGGTGAAGGTGAAGACAGAGGCCAGTGACAGTGATGATGACGTGGCCTTAGCAGTGTTAGCAGGGCAGGCCAATCGTCAAGTCAAGGTGGAGAACGGTGCAGGCCAGGCAGGCAAGGACACCCCACGCCAGAACCTGCCACGGAAGAGGGAGATCAAGATGAGTCAAAAGATGAGGCAGGCAACACTGTTTGACATGCGCACCCCCACCAAGGAAGGCAAGGCACCACACTCACCTAGGAAGTCTATCCAGGGCAGGGTGAGTGTTGCAGGGTGTAGGTTCACTTGATGGGCTGCACCCTACTTACAGATATACTTCAATGCTTACTTAAACCAATACCATGTCCTCCTCCTCCCTCTCCTCTTCCCTCCAACACCAACTTCAAACACACTTCAATTTATACTCTGACTGTATAAAAGATGACTTAAATGACTCTCTTCTCACCTTCCCTTCCCCCTTACTAAAACCAATATAATTTCCTCCTCCTCCTCTTCCCTCCAACACCAAACTCCTAACCTATTTAAAAGATGACTTAGATAATTATTTAAAAGATAACTAGATGACTTACTGTTTCTCTCCCCAACCTTCCCTGGCCGGCCACAGACGCCCAACCCTGATGCAGTGATGCGCACGGCTATCATGAAGAAGATGGTCCACCAGTACTGCACCTTGAAGGGCCTCAAGGGCACGGGACGCAAGCTGGTACACACCATGGACCAGGTACTCAAGAAACTGTCCCTCCAGCAGATTGAGGTAATGTTACTGTGGTGTTGGTCAGCCTTCTTCCTCCTCCTCCTCCTCCTCCTCCTCCTCCTCCTCCTCCTCCTCCTCCTCCTCCTCCTCCTTCTCCTTCTTATCTTGACCCTTAACTAACCACATTGTGTTTTTTTTAAATAAAGAAACTAAGGATTAAAATACAATAATATAATCTTGAAATCCTTCCTCCTCCTCCTCCTCCTTCCCTTCTTGTATAGGTAATTCCTGACCTTGAGCTGCGTTCCTGCATCTTGAAGCGCCACGAACGCATGCTGGAGCGCCGGGTGGTGGCCAAGATGACGCCAGAACAGAAGGACGGCTACATGAAACAGAAGGTGAGTGGGGGGGGGCAGGGGGGGGCGACTATGAGCTCACCTTCAATAGCATATCACCTTCATTCATTTTCAATAACATATCACCTTCATTCACTTTCAATAACATATCACCTTCATTCACTTTCAATAACATATCATCTTCTTTCACCTTCAATTATGTATCACCTTCTCTCACTTTCAATAGCATATCACCTTCCCTCACCTTCAATAACGTATCATTTTCCCAACACACTGTAATGTTATCCAGTTAATTACACATCACCTTCCTAACACACTCTTATGTCACCTTCCTAACACACTTAAGTCACCTTCCTAACACCCTAATGTCACCTTCCTAACACACCCTAATGTCACCCTTCCCACCTCTCCAAACAGGCCAAGGAAGAGGCAGAGAAGAGACAGCAAACTAAAGAGGAACTCAACCGCAAGACAGAAGACAAACTCCTCTCTAACTTGAAGCCGCTTCCTCCACCCCAGATAGTCACCACCCCGGAGGTAAGGTCTTCCCCCACACACACACACACTTTCCTGCTGCAATATATCCTTTGTGTGTCTTCTATATATATGTTGTTCTTGCTATGTGGAGGAGTATATATATATGTGGTGGTGGAGGGATAGGCTTGTGTGGATAGGGGGAGGTGGAGGGATTGAGGTATAGAATGGAATTGAGTATAGAGGATTAGAAGGTGGAAGGTGTGTTTAGAGTACTACTATAAATAGATTCAGAACTAACACCATTTCCTGATTGTATTATTCATGCAATCTGAACCCTTTTTTTTTTTTTTTTTATTTTTTTTTTTAATCGTATTTCCTCACCTTACATTGTCAGAAGTGATGGATGAGACAAACCCTTAATTAATTCTCATTCTATTTCATTTGATTTGTGGGTATTTTTCATTTATTAGCATATAGGAAATGAATGAAGGATAGAATTTTGTATTGTGCTCACTTTTTTTCTCTCCTTTGCACACACACACACACACACACACGCACACAGGAGATCCCTAACTCGCTGTTCGGTGACATCACAATGGTGGTGGAGTTTGTGGAGTGCTACAACGAAATCATCTGCGGGGAGAAGAAGAAAGTCCTGTCATCCAGTCAGCTGATGCAGGCCATGGCAGCCGGTCAGATGGGTTTCCGCTACCTGGCAGAGCTGGTGTGCAACATGCTGCATCTAGTGGTGGCAGACAACCGGATTGGAAACATCAAGGAGCTAGGGATGAAGCTGAGGGCCTTGCCTGTCCACTACCAGACCGCCACCGAGTTAGCCCGCCTCTGTCTCAGCCGGAGGGATTTCTCAGACGCAGCCAGCCAGCACTCCGAGGAAAACGCCGAGGAAGGGGAGGAGCAGAACGAACTCTCGGATGGACTCATTCAGAAGCTTGAGACCAGTGAACTGTATGAGCTGCAGCCGGGGGAGGTGATAGCAGTGTTGAAGGCCCTGTGTCACCGTGTCAACTCCTCGGACGCAACGACTGACCACGTGGAGGAGATAGAGGAGAAGGCCTACCAGCTGTACAAGGAGCGGGCGCAGGTCAAGAAGTTCAACATGAAGGAGGAGATGGAACGCAAGAATGAGCGCCGGCAGGAACGCCTCAAGAAGAAGATGGAGAAGACCAGCGGGGTGAAGAAGTCTCCCGGCCGTCCTAAGGGTTACAGCCCCCAGAAGACCCCCATAACCATTGACAGCTTCTACAGTAAGAAGGAGGAGCTGGACATGGATTCCCCAAGCACCCCAACCACCCCAACCTCGAGGGAGAGACGGAAGCGCCTCACCCCGGAGGAGTTGATGAACGAGAGAGAGAAAACCAAGAAGCAAGTGAAAGATCAGTAAGTGTAATGATACTTGTTGTTGGTGTTTTATATGTAGAGTTTGAAATGCAGAGGATACAAAACATCAGAAACAACAACAAAAATGGCTCTTCACTCTCTCCTCTTCCTTTTACTAGCCGAGGAAGGAGTTAAAATAAGTTAAGAATATGTATTTAAACTTTGTAACCTCACCCTTCCTCCCAGCACCCTCTCCTCTTTACTAGCCGAGGAAAAAGTTAAATAAGTCAATACTATATGTTTACAATTTTAACCTCACCCTTCCTCCCATCACCTCCCCTTCCCCCAGGCTGAAGAAGGAGGAGGATGGGATACGGCGGGTATATGTGGTGCAGGAGTGTGAGCGGCTGATGCTGAAGAAGGACATGCTGATCCGCCTGCAGCCCCTCGGAGTGGACCGGAATCATGACCGTTACTGGATCTTCAACACCACCACACCGGGCCTCTATGTGGAGAAGGGCTGGGTGGATCATCACTCCACCTACAGCACACAGGTGGGTGGATGGGTGGAAGGATGCGAGGGTGGTGGAGAGGAGATACTGACTGGCTTTCTTCCTGTTTCTTTTTCTTTCTTTTTTTCTTTTGTTTTTGTTTTTGTCTTGTTCCTCCTCTTTTTCTTCTTTTTCGTCTTCCTCTTCTTCTTCTTCTTCTTCTTCTTCTTCTTCTTCTTCTAGTACTATTTTCTTTTTGTTTTTCTTTACCTTATACTTTTCTTAAATTTGTTTCCTTTTTCTTGTTTTTTTTTATTTCATTTATTTATTTATTTATTTATATTTACACCCCTCAGTGACCTTGAAATTTTACGTTATGGAAAGAGATGAATTAATTACAGGTGTTCACTTTCACATCAATGATAAGGATGGTTTTTGTATATATTGCAAATCTAATTATTATAACAATTTTCTTATTATAATCCTGGTGTCCAATTTATCAGCACATTTTCCATCATTATTATTATTGAGGTTCGTGTCTTGCCTTCCTCCCTAGACTGACAGCAAAAACTCGAAGAACTCCCCATCACGTCCTGTCATCCTACACGACTCCAGTTCAGACTCAGATGACAAGCCACTGTCAGCCATCAAGGAGGAGCTGACAGGAAGCCCTAAAAAGGTATGGTGGTGGTGGTGGTGGTTGTAGGTTTGGAACTAACTAACTAATCAACTAACCTAACCTAACATTCTTGGTGCTTCTTCCTCCTATTATGTATCTTAACTAACTTAATCTCCTCTTACTTGTCCTTATTAACTCTCTGTCACTCTTTCCATCTTGGTGTTTCTTCATTAAGTAGATATCGTAACTTTCTAACTTTCTATAATTGCATCTATTATTAATCCTTTCTTTAATGCTTTGTAGGTCATCTTCATTTATTAATTTAACTTGTTGATCGCAAAGGACATGTTTACTCTCGGGTTAGATGGCATAACTTTGCTTTAAGTCTCCGTAGAAAACCAATATATATAATTTGTCTTTTACATTTCAAACCTTATATTTGCATCTGTATTCTTTTCAGGAAACTCATCTCGGCCGCCCTAAGAAGCAGTTTGTAGACGAGAAGACACAGACATTCCCTCCGGTCGGACAGAACTTGTGGTTTTATTACGAGTGAGTAAATACAACAGGTGTGTGTGAGAGAGAGAGAGAGAGAGAGAGAGAGATAATATTTAGTTTTAATCTGTATTTCCTGAACTCCACTCAAACTATTCTATCCTTCCTTCCTTCCTTCCTTCCTTCCTTCCTTCCTTCCTTCCTTCCTTCCTTCCTTGCTTCCTACCTATCCCTGTCCCTGTCTTCCTCTCACCTCTCTCCTCCTCCTCCTCTTTTCATGACTTTAACTCCTCTCCTCTTTCCCTCCCATTCCACCATCACCTTCACCTCTCACCCACATTCTCTCATCCACCACCAGCAACATGGAGAAGGTGGATGAGCTGCTGGATGCCCTGGCGGAGAAAGGTCATCGGGAGTCCAAGCTTAAGGTCGCTCTCATCCAGGTGCGGAAACAACTTGAAACTAACTTCAAGACCAAGTAAGTTTGTTTATGTTTATGTTATTTATAGTTTTGGGTGAGATAACGTGTTTATAGTGTATGTTAATTATGGTTTTATTTTTATATTGTGAATGATTTTGTATTTATTTATTTATTTATTTATTTTATGGGTTCAACTTATTTTCTCTTTTTTTCATATTTATCCATTCCATGTGTGTTTTTATGTATGTATACCTTTTTTTTTTGTGTGTGTGTGTGTACATGGCGTGAGGTAAGGTTATAGTATACATTAATTAATCAAGTATTTATTTTTATATTGTCAATGTATTTATTTATTTATTTATTTATTTCTTTTTTTTTTTTTCTTTTTTTTCTGCAATCTCTTCTTTTTCTATTTTTTCTAATCCATTTCATGTGTGTTTATATATATATATATATATATATATATATATATATATATATATATATATATATATATATATATATATATCTTTGTGTGTGTGGAAAACTGTATATCTTGTGACCTTATTAATGTATGTATTTAAGTCTCAGTGTGTGTGTGTGTGTGTGTGTGTGTGTATTTGTGTGTGTATTTATGTGTGTGTGTGTGTAAGTTCCCAGATTGTCTACTTCCATGACCGTGTTTCCTCTACATACATCTGTTTATTACCTTATACATTATCAAGTCTCATCTTTCTCTTCTTTCTTCTAATGTTCAAATTTTGACTAATCTTATGTTCGTTTTCTTTGGTCAAAATAACAAAGAATTCCATCATTTCATAACTCAAAAATTTTCCCCTTTTTCCCCATTTCCCCCTTCCCCCTCCCCTTCCCTATATCCCCTTCCCTCTTCCCTTTCCCCCTTCCCCCTCCCTTCTCCCTCCTATCACCCCTTCCCTCTTACCCGTTCACCCCTACCCTCCTACCCCTTCCTCCTATCAACCCTATCATCCCTACCCCTTCCCCTTGCCTTGTAGATGGGAGCCCCTGAGTGTGTTTGTGGACGGTGCAACACAGATGGTGGAGTCCCTGAGAGAAGACATCATCCAGATTGAACGGGAGCTGGTGGAGGGCTGGCTGGGGGCTGTGACTGACTTTGATGCTTGGGAAGACAAGGCTCTCAAGGTATGGGGGCTAGGAAGAAAAGGGGGGGAGGGGGCTGGATGTTTTTATATATATATTTTTTTAATTTGTTTATTTATTTATTTATTTTTTTTTTTGTACTGGTAAAGGGAAATAAATAATAGAGTAGGGAATTAATAAAAGGGGAAAGGCTTGTTAGGTTTGGTTGTGTGGGAGAGAGGATATAATTATAGAACATAACTAAGGCAATGAAAGAAAAAAAATACTTAGAAATTATATATACTTTACTGATATAAAAGTTTACTCTATCTGTGTGTTGATATATTTCATTCATAGGTGAGTACAGTGTGTATTTACCTGTGTACTCATTACTTATATATATATGTGCGCGTGTGTGTGTGTGTGTGTTGCAGGCCAGCACAGTACAGGAGCTTGGGGAGTGCTTGGTGGAGGCACAGCGGAACATGAACAGCAAGTACTTGAAGGGGCTCATGCAGCCATCTAAGAAGCTGATCCCGGTGCCTGCTGCAGAAGGCTCAGAAGCACCCATAGGTACGGCCATCCAGATACACACACCTCAGGAGGATCAAGATTATAACACACCTTAGTTTCCTTATTATAGAAGAGATGTTTAGAATGTGTTAGTTGTTAAAATGATCATTGTTATTTTATCATTATCACATCAATTTTAATCAAGAGTGTAATTCCTGTGTTTCCTTATTATTGAATAGACGTTTAGGATCTGTTACTCATCAAAATCATCATTCTTACCATACCACAATCCCCTCTTTTAACCATGAGTATAATTCCTGTGTTTCCTTTCCCTTGCAGAGTACGAGGAGATGGAGAGCACCGGGACCCTGCAGTGGCGTGAGGCTGTGTTAGGGTGTCAGACCTTATCCCGGATGCACCTCCTTGTAGGGATGTTTGACTCCTGCATCAAGTGGGAGAAGTCTGTAGCCACCAAGGTAAAGGGAAATGATAGACCGTATGTAATTGTTTGTTATGATGAGGTAAGAGGAAGGTAATAGAGGAAAGAGGGAACTAAGGAGAGAAGAAGAGATTAATGTATCTATCTATATATCAGGCTGACACACACACACACACACACACAAAAAAAATAACCACACACACACATGCGCGTACATATTGACACACTACGTCCTCTAAAATTAAATCATTTGAAAATCATAATAATGACTCGATATAAAACTAAATGTCTAGTTTTCCACAGATCAATAAAGTTACAAATCCCAGTTATAAAAAGTAACCTTGCCATCCACCCACTCCCATGACCTCACCTCAAACACTTCCTCTCCTTACCCAAACACTCCTCCCACATTCTCACCCCCTCCCCTCCTTGTGTTCCTCAGAAGTGCAAGGTGTGTCGGCACCAGAACAACATGATGCCACTAGCCATCTGTGATCGGTGTGAGGTGAGCTACCATTGGTCCTGTCTGCGGCCTCCCATCAAGGACGACCCGGAGGACCCCTGGCTCTGTCCAAGCTGCCGGCCCAAACCTAGCATGCAGCGGGAGAGGAGGAAGGTGAGGGAGGCATTAAGAAGACCGCAGACACTAGGAATTAGCGACGCGTTTAAACATATAGTCTTTACTTTGCATTCAGCTTAGAGTAGTGACTGTTACAGAATATATTGAGAGTTAAAATTGATGTAGTGTTTTTCCCAAAGTTATAGATCAAGTAGTGTGTTTAATGTTCAGGAGAAAACAGTATGTGTGGTAATTCAGTGTGGCTTGACATACTAAGAGACGAGATGAGATGAGTGTGTTCCAATTCACTGAAGAGTTACAGTATAGTGTGTATTAATTAAAAGTTAGAGGCTAGCTAGTATTATGTAAGTGGAGAGATGAAGTAACATGTGTGTGTGTGTGTGTTGTTGTTGCAGGTGGTTGAGGAGGCGGAGGAGTGTGGTGAGAAGGAGAGAGAGAAGGAGAAGGTGTGTCGGGTGTGTGTGCGCGGTCTGGGACTCATCTTCTGCTGCTTGTGTCCTGCGGCTTACCATTCAGAGTGCCATAACCCTCCCTTGCAAACCAGGGCCAGGTCAGTGCCACAACAGAACTCAACTTGTTATATTGTGTTTATATAAAGTTGTACATATTTACTATAAGTTTGTCATCACCACCACTCACCAATTTTCGTTTTATATTTGATGTTTTTTTCACCGAGAACTTATGAGGCATGTGAAATAACCTTCATCAGTTACCAAATATCCCTAATTGCATCGTTATAATCAGCCACAAGTCCACTCGTTATCACACCTCTCCCCCTTGTCACTACAGGAAGGACTGGGCTTGTGTGGACTGCACTAACCGGACCAAGAAGAGAGGCAGCAAGAACATCACCAGTCGATCACGTCAGCTGCCCTTCGAGGAGTCACACCCTCAACCCCTGAGACTACCACAAAGAGCTGCCACCAAGCATGCAGAGGTGAGCGTTAGGTTAGGTTAGGGTGTGTGTAAATGATAGTAATGTTGATTCCTGATTCTTGTGTCTTTAGTGTTGGTTTAGAACGTGAGTATATGATATAATAAGGAGAGTGTAAGAGGCTAGTTGACCTACACAAGTTGTTTTGAGTTAGAAGATGCTACTCAAATATGAGGTTTGGCTGTGTATATAAATTAATGTTGAGCTACTTTATGTTGTGTTGTCTTTGTTGTCTTAGGTTTTAGGCAAATGAAGATCTTCCTTTACAGGTATTTACTTCTTCAATGTTTAAAGAATTTCTCTCATCTCTGGAACTCTACTCACTGCTTCCTTCCTTCCTTCCTTCCTTCCTTCAGACCACCACCACCACCGCCACCACCACCACCACCACCACCACCACCACCACTTCAAGGAGCCACAGTTCTTCAGCATCCAGAACCAGCAGTAAAAGTTCTGGCCGAGCCAAGGCAAAACAAGTGAAGTTTGAGGCGAGTCGAAGAAGTCTGCGCCACGTGTCCCGCAGGAAGTATGTGGAGACTGACGAAGAGGACGGGGAGGAGGAGGAAGAGGAGGAGGATGATGAAGCAGAAGGGTATGGTTCCCTCAACATTGCTAAGAGGTGAGGAGACTTGGGTGGAGGGTAAATAATGGTGTTGAGATGTGTTAGTGTAATCTTGTAAACGCTAAATTTGATAACGTTGCAGGTGTCGGATTTTGTCCTTAACGAGTCTTTCTTCTTCTTTTTTTATTTTATTTATTTATTTATTTTTTTACATCAAAAGGGCACTGGCCAAGGGGGAAAAATACATTAAAAAAAAAAAAAAATCCCGCTTGTTCTGGGATTATTTCTTACAAAACTGCAAATGTAAGATGGCATCCAAAGGGAATTTTTTTATTAGTTTATCAATAATTATCTTTTTTATGGATTTATTTATTCATATACTTTTATTCCCATTTATTATTATTTTATTTCCCTGTTTGCCACTTTTTTTCATGGTGTGTCTTAGAAGTTATAGCAAGAGTTCCTTTACACACACACACACACACACACACACACACGGCATACCTATAAATATATTTAAATTATTATGACTACAGTATAAGAATATTTTTGTCTGTGTTGGAAGAAGGAAAAGTTATATAAAGAGTTTATTTATTTACTTATTTATTTATTTATTCTTTTAATTTTGCAGGAGGAGCTCAAGGACTACAGTGAAGAAGAAAAGTTACAGAATAGCAAGTGACGAGGACGAAGAGGAGGAGGAGGAGGAAGCAGGGAAGGATGAGGAGGAGGAGAAGGAATTAAAGAGGGAAGAGGAGGAGGAGGAGGAGAAGGAAGGGCCACAAGAAGAAGAGGATATTGAAATGTATTATGAGGAAGAGACATTAGACGAAGAGGATCATGAGGAAGAAGAGGAGGAGGAGGAGGAGGAAGAAGAGGTATGTATCTATATATGATGTGATAATTTAATGACATATATAACAAAAGTCTGTCAATTATATAAACATTAAATAATCACCATGACACAGACCAACCAGTATACAGTGAAAATACCACCTCCCTGACCTTGACCCTGACCTTGACCTTTGACATTAAACTGAAAAGAATCAATGGAGGGGATGATATATAGGTTAGGTGGTCATTTTAGTGAAGTTTTGTGAAGTTAGAGGTGTTAGTGAAGTTTTGTGAAGTTAGATCCACTGAAGGTGACCCAACATAACCTATAATGAGAATAATATCAACAACTTTATATATATTTTTTTTTTAGCTAACCTTTACTATTGACCTTGAGTAGACAAAAAAAAAAAAATCCCTGAACTTTATTTGTGAAGGTCAATTTATTTCACAGAGAAGCTAATCAAACTTTTTTAAACAAGTACTTATGTTTATTTTTCTTATTTTAACAGAAATATGAAAACCAAGGAAGTCGGAATGAAACACAACAAAATGAAAACGGTGAGGAAATGGAGGAAGAAGAGGAGGAGGAGGAGGAAGAGGAAGAGGAGGAGGAGGAAGAAGAAGAGGAGGAGGAGGAGGAAGAAGATAACTTTGATGGTGTGGAGGAGGAGGAGGGACGTGCATTTATATCAGAAGGAGAGGAGGGGGAAGAAGAAGATAAAGAAGCATATGATGAAGAGGAGGAAGAAGAGGACAATGATGATGAGGAGGAGGAAGAAGAAGAAGAAGAAGAAGAAGAAGGAGAAGAAGAAGAGCGAGACTAATAAGAATAACAACAACTTATAGAGGAAGATAACGAATAATATACAAGAGAAGAAAGATGATAATAATAATAATAATAATGATGATGATGATGATGATGATGACCAAGAATAAGCTGCATAATATTACACTTTTAGCTTGCACTCAACCCTACTAGATGTAAGAGAAGGAGAATGTCACTAAGTTAGAGATATCAACCTAACTGCCTTGTGTCCCCTAAAATGTATCCTCCTCTTCCTCTCTCACATTGGAAAAGAGAAAGTGTCACTCCCTTGTGTTGTGTTGCACTACTAAAAGAAAGAAAGAAAGTTAATTGTTCCTAACTGCATCAGGAAAAAAGTGGAGCAAGTGGAGTTAGTTACGAGTGTTCTGTGTTAGTGGAAGATTGAAGATTGATAGGTTAGAGATGTGTTGTGTTGCTCTGAAAGGAAAGTTGTAAAGTGTTTGTCTGTCATTCATTCATTCATTTGTTCGTCATCTTTGAGAAAATAATGAAAAATTGATAAGTTCCTCCCTCGCGTTACATGAAATTATTGAATTGTGAAAGTGGGAAAGAAAAGAAAAGTGAAATGATTTTGTGTCGGAGAAAGAAAGAAAAAAAAAAAGTGAAATGCTCTCTAACATCGCCGGAACAATTCTCAAAAAATTAAGAACAAAAAGCAAAAACTATGTTGCATGTAGTAATTTTTTCTGCCTCGTAGTTACAAAGGCATCATTAAGGACAAAGGACTAATTAGGTTAGTGTTTTCTAATGTCGGCTTAACGAGGTGTCCCCTCCCTCCCCTCTAACCCACCTCTCTCCCCCATCACTGGATATTATTATGATCATTTCACACCTTGCACACCTTCACCTTACCTGTCACTCCACAACCACTGCTAATTACCAACAGATTAGACGAAAGGCAACATCTCTTCACTCTTATGATTCTGGCTTAGTGTTGACGTGCTTGACAACCTCTTGACTGTTTCCCTCACACAGCACGGCACCAACACAGCCACAGTCACAGTCACAGCCTTCCCAACATTCCACGGAGGAGGAGGAGGAAAGAGCTTTGTGTGTTATTTGTTCAAGGGTTCAAAGAGTGTATTTAACCTCTTGTATTCCCATTCTCTCTCTCACTGCTGATAGACTTGGAAGTGTATATGATATCCTACCTGGTTATCTACTTACTGTCTTACTTTGTCCCTCCTCCTTACCTTGTCCCTCCTCCAGCAGCTCCAGTGAAGAGGGAAAGGAGACACTTATGGGATCAGGTATGTAAATCTTGAACCCTTCCTTCCTTCCTTCCTTCCCTGCCTGTGTCTTACTCTATATATCACACACTTGCATTGATTCTCATTATACTCTATTTCTGCCTTTGATGTCCATGTGTGTGTGTGTGTGTGTGTGTGTGTGTGTATGTGTATGTGTGTAAGTGGGTTTACATCTCTCGTTGCCCCCACACCAGCATCACACACACACACACACACACACACACTTTATCGCCTCCTCCTTCCCTATCTCTGTGTGTGGGAATGGGGTGTACTTTTTCATTGAAGGGAGTTAATTGGTCTTGTGATATTTATGTAAATACTCTTCTTTATGTATTTATTTCCCGGTTTTAAGCATCATCATTATTATATATTTTTTTTTAGTGCCTCGTAGACAACGGCAGCTTTGCTCTGTCTGGCTTCCCTTTAAGTTGCCAGTAAAGTGAACTGAAACTCACTGTTCACTGGCTGGTGGGCTGGACACTAAACTATTGAGTCTCCTGGTACAAAGGCAGCACCCACCGACACACACACACACACACACACACACACACACACATACACACATACACACACACACTGCTTTCACATAGATATCACACGTGGAAGTTTCTGTAATTAATTTGTTATCCACAGTAGACTTGAGTTTCCCATTAATTATTATGTCTATATCTGCACTACATGTGAAGATAGGAAGAGGGAGGATGTAAGACTGATTGCACATGTAGAACAGCACCTTAGTTGAAGTTCAGCATCCATAACCTCATCTTACAAGCACCACAGACAGGCTACCTTCCTTCCTTCATTCCTTCACTGTACTTTATATTGTGACTTAGGTTGGCAGAGACCCGGGAAGAGAGTCTTGTATAGTATAGTTGCATCTTGGGAGAGTGTAAAAGTAATGGGAAGTAAGGAGATAAAGAGTCTTACGTCCATGTGTGTGTGTGTGTGTGTGTGTGTGTCTGGTGGGTTGAATTCGACCTTGTCTGTCCCCACGGTCTTCTAAGGTCATGTAACTTTATTTATTTATTTTTTTTTTTTATATGTTCTGGTGTAAATGTTGCTCTTCCTTACCTGTAAACCACCTACTTATCTTTGCAGAATAGACAGTGCACGTGCAAAAAGGGAAATATAAATGGAAGAGGGAAGAAATGCACACTTTTATTAGATTGAAGAAAGTGTGTGTGTGGTGGTGTGGTGTCTCTGTCAGGTGGGAGAAGGAAGGAAGGAAGGAAGGAGGGAGGCAGTGGTGGTGGTGGTGTTGGGCTGCTGGCCGTCACCTTCCACCTGTAACTGTAACAACTTCACAATTGCCTCTATTATAAAAAGTTGTGGGAATATTTGATAATTTAATGGCTTATGATGTGTTAGACATTTAAAGTAGAATCCCATGTTATTTCATTATATGTACGTATATATATATTTTTTAATAACTTTTGTGCTGTCATATCGTTTTTGCTGCTGTCAAGAGGCGTCAGGGAAGAGGAAAGGAGAAAGGGAGGGAGGGAGGGAGGATGGGAAAGGCAACTTCAAATAAAAACTTCATCTGTTAAGAAGTTATTTTAATATATGTATGAGTAAGGTATTGATGAGCATACAGTAGCAAGGGTATCCAGGGCAGTGTTTAGGCTGTAAGGGGTGTAAGGCTGTGTTTGTAGGGAAGAGAGAATCAAATGTACATACTGAAATTACACATACATGCATGCATAAACAAACACACACACACACACACACACATACACACATACACATATACATACAAACACATACAGACACACAGTGAAGGTTGGAGAGTATTAAACATTAGCTCCTATCAGTGAGGTGTGGAAGATGTGATGATTAAAAAATATATAGAGAGAAAAAAAACATTGAAAAACCCAAAGCATTCCATTCCCTCCAGAAGCATGAACTAATTAAGTGCATGACACCATTAGACTCACACATCCAGGGACTTGCGAGTTCCTATAGGTAATCATTTATGAAGTGCTTTAATGGGGATGGTGATGTGTGTGTGTGTGTGCGTGCGTCGCCCTGCTGTGGTGATGTGTTGTTCCCGGTGTTGTGTTTAGAAGGGAGGAGGAGGAGGGTATCAGGTGAAGGGTTAACTTAGTATACACGGAGGGAGAAGGGAGGAAGGCACCGCACCTCTTGGTCTGTCACCTTTATATTGTCTTCACTTGGCTAAATTGTTTGCTTTATAACAGTCTGCCTTAGTATGTCACCTTACCTTAATACCACACCAGGGAAGGAAGCATTCCCTCATCTGTCTGTTGGTTTAGTTTTTCATAGTGTGTCACCGTGCACAGTGTTTGTATTGTGATGTGCTCAGGACACACTTTCATTGTTACTCAACGCACACAAACAAGAGCTTTGCCATTCTCTTCATCAGCATGGAGGAAAAAATCCTGAGTTCAGAATATATATATATATATATATATATATATATATATATATATATATATATATATATATATATATATATATATATATATATATATATGTAAAGGATGAAGACTACCCTCTACCCTCCCCACTCTTGAATGTATACTACATACATTTTGTGTAAGTGGAAGTGTGCACTTGCAGTATATGTATATATATGTATTTTTTTCATTCCTTGTATGTGTGTAACATGTGATAGGTGTGTGTGTGTGTGTGTGTGCGTGCGTGTGTGTGTGTGTGTGTGTGTGTGTGTGTGTGTGTGTGTGTGTGTGTGTGTGTGTGTGTGTGTGTGTGTGTGCTTGTGTATACATGTTTCTTGTCCATCATTGTTTTGCCAGACCTGACTTTCATCTGATTTCTTACTTGTGTTTTGTGAGTTTGTGGGTTTGCTTCCCATGACCATTATCATGATGCACCTTGTTGCATTTTATTTAATTTCCTAATCCATAAGAATGTCATCCGATTTATTACACTAGGAATAACCAAGACTATTTTACCATTTACCTGCTTCATACTTACATGTCAACACCTGTTTATCTGTATCAATGTTTATTTGTCCATGCATTTACTATTTAAGACATGTTGGTAATGTTTTGGCTACCTTGAAAGTAATCTTGTAGAGCATATAACTTTAAAAGTCATCTGTACACAGTGTTGTAGTGTGTATGTTGAGTATACACCTGTGACCTGCCTTGTTGAACATCAAGTGATCAGGATTAACCATGACTGTTGGTTTATCATCCACACACACACACACACACACACACACACACACACACACACACACACACACACACACACACACACACACACACACACACACATACACACATCAAGGGCAGGCTTGCTGTATAGATAATTATTATTATTTAGGGCATTCTGTTTGCTTTTTCTCAGATTGTTTATTGTGTTTAGTCCAACATCAGTTATTTTTTACACAGATATTCCTTATCAAGATTGTTATTTGGCAAGATGTAAAGATAGGGTGAAGGATTACCTGCATGGAAGGTGTGCAGGTAGAGGGGGAGGGGATGGGCCAGCAAGGAGGGAGTGCTGGGATGAGGGGAGGTGAAGGCTCTTTTGTCATGGCCATCACCTTGGGGGAAAAAAGGTCAGGAATAATAAGTAGATAAATAGAAGTAGTGGGATGTATGTTTGATGTTTATTTACTGTTATTATTATTATTTATTTATTTTATTTATTTTTATTACGAAGCTGAATTTTTCTCAGTGAATAATTTTGATGATAATTCAAACCTTACCTTACCACTTTTTTATATATAGACTTTAATAATGAATCCATCATTTACAATACGAATTCCTGTGATGCAGTTGTCATGTTCCAGAATGTTTAGCTCCATTTACCAAGTCATTTGTTAGATTGTTTCGTTAGGTCCAGTAAGGGTGGTTATTACTTGCTCTTCCTAATTCCATGACAGATCACTAACTAATACAACATTGCATTGGAAGAGTAGTACAAGGTTAGGTCAGGTTAGGTTAGGTCAGGTTAGGTCTGGTTAGTAGTGATCATCTTTTTACAACACATTGCCACCTTATGTGTTAGGTTGTAGTGTGTGTGTGTGTGTGTGTGTGTGTGTGTGTGTGTGTGTGTGTGTGTGTGTGTGTGTGTGCAGCATATATTACATTACCAAACAGTTGTCATTTCAATCCCATGTCATGTAGTGTTGAAACTCCTAAACTGTGCCTAGTATGTTTGTCTCTATTGGCCAAAACTGGTGCTTATGTCCCTGAGTTTAATGTCTGGCGTGTGTGAGTACTTAATGAGTGTGTGTCTGTGTGTGAGTGCTAGATCATTATTATTATTATTATTATTATTATTATTATTACTATTACTTATTATTATTACTTATTATTATTATTACTATTATTATTACTATATTACTGAAGGTCCATGTGTTTAGTCTCTCTCTCTCTCTCTCTCTCTCTCTCTCTCTCTCTCTCTCTCTCTCTCTCTCTCTCTCTCTCTCTCTCTCTCTCTCTCTCTCTCTCTCTCTCTCTCTCTCTCTCTCTCTCTCTCTCTCTCTCTCTCTCTCTCTCTCTCTCTCTCTCTCTCTCTCTCTCTCTCTCTCTTTGGTGACGGTTGTTCGGGCGTGTCAGAAACGTACTAACTGTAATATATATTGTAATTTGTATATCTAAACAAAATAATACTAATAATTGGAGGAAGACTTGCCGCGTGTGCTGGACTAAACCTTCCTTCCTTCTTTCTTCTTTCTTTTTTCTTTTTTCTTTATTCAATTTTCTTTATTTTATTTATTTATTTTTTTTTTTTTTCGTCTTCTGTTTGAATATCAGTACTGGGTGTCTGCTGGTTCATTCTCTCTCTCTCTCTCTCTCTCTCTCTCTCTCTCTCTCTCTCTCTCTCTCTCTCTCTCTCTCTCTCTCTCTCTCTCTCTCATATCCTTCCTTCCTTCCTTCCTTCCTTCCTTCCTTCCTTCCTTCCTCCCTTCCTTCCTTCCTTCCTTCCTTCCTTCCTTCCTTTGTTGGAGTTAAAACACACACAATTAAGTATTTTTTTTATTTATTTATTTATTTATTTATTTTTTTTTATATAGGAGGAAATGATAAGTAATTAAATCTACGGTGTATAGAATAGTATTAGTATTATAATAGTAGTAGTGCGGGTATATGGTTTTTTGACACACACACACACACACACACACACACACACACACACACACACACACACACACACACACACACACACACACACACACACACACACACACTTCGGGAGGTCTTCCTATTAATTACAATCGTACAAATTGATCGTAGTTTTCTAGCCTCCTCCTCCTCTTCCTCCTCCTCCTCCTCTTCCCCATAGGTTATAAACAGGCTTTATATAAATAACTAATACCATAATCTTTAATTCAACAATCTGTGAATACTTAGTTCTTTGAATGATTAATTATATAATATTCTGCGGTTGTCGTAAAAAAAATAGAAATAACAATAATGATAAATTTATCTCATCTTCCTCAACAACATTTATTTTCTCACTTTTTTTTTGGAAAATGTTTTTTAATCTATTTTGCTGCCGCAGTTTTTGTACATAACTTAAACATAAGATATAAAAAATAATGAAATAATAATAATTAGTGGATAAACATAAGAGGGAAGAGTCGCCATAAATAAAATGTGTATAGCCGTGTGACGATGAAAAACAAGAAGAATCATCATCGTCTTTCATGTTACTGAAATCCATGTCTTTGTTTTCCCCTTCCCTCCCTTCCCTTCCCTTCCCTTCCCTACCCTTCCCTTCCCTTCCCTTCCCTTCCCTTCCCTTCCCTTCCCTTCCCTCGGCGATGTCCTTCCGTTGGTAGTAGTTCTAACATGTCCTGCCATATAATGGTGTTCTGTCCTCGTGGTTACGTTGTTCTTCACTCTCGCTTCATCTCACATCTTATAATAGTTAATAGTTATGCTTTGTTACCCTTCCTCCTCCTCCTCCTCCTCCTCCTGCCTCCCCTTCTTCCCTTCCCTGCAGCCTCGCGTGTATCAGGTAGTCTTAATGGCGTCACACAGGGGCTGCAGCACGGCAAGTAACAACTCTTCATATATACTGTATAATGAAGCACTGTAGCTATCTATTTTTCATGTAATTACAAATAAATAGATGAAAAGTTATCCTTCCCTCCTTTTTGTATTTTCCTCCCAGTGTGTGTATGTACGTACGTGTGATATCTAGCTAGCAGTGTGGTAGTGGTGATGGTGATGGTAGTGATGGTGATGGTGATGTTGAGTAGTAATTTATCACCACCTTTCATTCACTTAAAATATTTATACAACAAACACGAAATCAACACTGTAATATATTGTAATAAGTTAGGAATTACAATTTTTTTTCCCTTATGTGGTGAACGTTAGGTGGTGTGAGAGTAATGAAATAAGATGAGTTTAAAAAGAGTGAAAAGAGAGCTTGTGATGAGAGAGGGAAGGGGAGGTGGGGAGTGCCAGTAGTGCCAAGATGTGTGGTAGCGATGCCCGACGCTAGGTGGAGTGCAGGGAGTAGATGGGTGTGTGTGTGTGTGTGTAAATAGTGGCACGAAGGTAGGCAGACCAGCTTCACCCGGTCTTCCTTACTCCCTCAAAACCCAAAGTGGTGAGACTGTCTTGGTGACGAACTTACAAATACACATGCACCACCACTATTATCACCATCACTATTACTGCTTTGAATACTATGGTGATGTGTGTGTTGGTGATCATTCATAACGTGTCACCAAGTCTTATTTTAGTGATGGTGAAAAGTGCTCAGTGAAATGTGTGTTAAAGTGATGTTTGATGTGGTGGTGGTTGAGGTTGTGGTTGTGGTTGTGGTGATGTTAATGGTGGTTATAAATGTGGGTTTTTTTTTCAGTGGTCTTTGACAATTTCATATTATTATTATTATTGTTATCGTTATCATTATTATTATTATTATTGTTATTATTACACATTTATTTTTTTCATTCACGTTTCAGTATATATACATTATTCATTTATTTATTGTAATTATCCACATGTGTTCTTGATTGATTAATGTTTTATTTCCCATTTTTTTTTCTCAAATTATACTACAACAAAAGTGTTCTGTATTTGTGTTCGTGTTCGTTTTGGTCGCCTCAAGATTGTCTTTTTTTTTTTCAATAAGTACAGTGGACAAAATTCTTTTAGCTGTTTTTTGTTCTCGTTTCTATCATTCCATCTCTCTCTCTCTCTCTCTCTCTCTCTCTCTCTCTCTCTCTCTCTCTCTCTCTCTCTCTCTCTCTCTCTCTCTCTCTCTCTCTCTCTCTCTCTCTCTCTCATTTCTTCTATTTCTTCGCCTTTTCTACTTTATCATCATTATCATCATCACCATCATCATTATCATCATTATCATAATCTTCCCTGTCACCTCCATTCTTCCTTTCCTTCCTCCTCCTCCTCTCATCCACCTTCTCTCTTCCTCCTTGTCCGTACAAATGCCAAGAATAGCAGACTCGTTGGCACCCTCGCCCTCTCTCTCTCTCTGACACTTATATCCACGTGGCTCTCTCTCTCTCTCTCTCTCTCTCTCTCTCTCTCTCTCTCTCTCTCTCTCTCTCTCTCTCTCTCTCTCTCTCTCTCTCTCTCATATATAATCTCTTTTACCCTTCAGTGGACCTAAAAGAAGAAGAGGAGGAAGAGGAAGAGGAAATAGTAGTAGTAGTAGTAGTAGTAGAAGTAGTAGTAGTAGTAGTAGTAGTAGTAGTGGTGGTGGTGGTGGTGGTGGTGGATAGGAATCACCTTGTCTAACTAACTTAACTCAATTCCAGGTTCTGATCCCAATACAACTTGGAGCATCCGTGTGTCACCCTCCACAGCCACACCCTAGAGGAGCCGTGACCACATCCCTGAACATTTGGACCCCGGAGAGAGAGAGAGAGAGAGAGAGAGAGAGAGAGAGAGAGAGAGAGAGAGAGAGAGAGAGAGAGAGAGAGAGAGAGTTGACAGTCGTAAACATGGACGACCCTCACCAAGTGGATGTGATGTACAACTGGTTCCAGTTTAGTATGGTGAGTTGACGACCAGTTGTAGTAGTAGTAGTAGTAGTAGTAGTAGTAGTAGTAGTAATAGTAATAGTAAAAGTAACGTTAAGGAAAAGTATGTTAGTTTTCTTTTCTCTTTTTACTTAAATTTCTGTTCTATAAGAAAATAATGAAAAAAATTACTTGTTAAGAAATCACATTATAATAAGAGAATGTTTATTAAGACTTTTTTTTTTTTTTCGACAAGTTCATTACTATAGTACGTGACTTTGTTCCAATACTAAGCATTACGAAGCGATGGTGAAGTTGTGTGATTCTTGTGTATTTCCATCTAATTCAACACATATCTTTATTTTACTTTTTTTTTGTACTTTATCTTACTGTCTTCCTCTTCCCTCCCTCCCCCCGCCCCCCCGTCCCCTCCCCCCCCCCCCCCAGAGTAAGGCGCCTCCTCAAGTGATAGATCAGAAGGAGAGGAGGAAGTGGAATATTGAATACGTGGAGCCTTATGGGAGGTACGTAGGTAATGTGTGTGTGTGTGTGTGTGTGTGTGCGTGTGTGTGTGTGTGTGTGTGTGTGTGTGTGTGTGTGTGTGTGTGTGTGTGTGTGTGTGTGTGTGTGTACTATTGTCCATTTTTGTAAGAGGCGTCATGTTTTTATTTATTTATTTGTTTATTTATCTGTATTTATTTATCTATCATTATTTTTATTTTTCCTTTCCTTTCCTTCCTTCCTTCCTTCCTTCCTTCCTTCCTTCCTTCCTTCCTTCCTTCCTTCCTTCCTTCCTTCCTTCCTTCTTTCCCTCTTTCCCTCCTTCCTTCCTTCCTCCACGTCCTCCTTCACACCTTTAATTGGTCCGCCCTTCCAGGTGTACCATAGCTGTGCGGGACATAGCCGAGGGGGAGGTGGTTTTCGTAGATCATCCCATTGTGACTGGACCCAAGCAGACCACTGACCTCATTTGTCTCAGCTGCTACAGGCAACTCGAGTCCTGGGATGACTACCAGTGCAGCAAGTGAGTGTGTGTGTGCGTGAGTGCGTGAGTGAGTGAGTGAGTGAGTTGAGAGAGAGAAAGGGTAGGCAAGCGTAGAAAGAAAGGATAGATGGAGGAAAGGAACGATTGAAGAGTTGAATTGATTGTTTGAATGTGAGTGCGTGAGTGCGTGAATTGAGTGAGTGAGTTGAGAGAGAGAAAGGGAAGAGAAGGAAGGGTTAGAGAGAAAGGATAGATCGAGGAAGGAGACGATTGAGGAGTTGAATTGAAAGAAAAGTGAGGGAATGAAGGACTGAACTATCGTAAGTAGAAGGAAAGAAAGGAGTGAACATCTATCACACCTTCTCGCTATCCCTTAACCTGTCTTTTCCTAACCTAACCTAACCTATGTCTCACTTTATCTTCCCATCCCTTGCTTCCCTCACATCACCACCACTGTCCCTAGGTGTGGGTGGCCGCTGTGCTGCAAGGAGTGTGAGGATCGCGGACATCACCCTCTAGAATGCAAGATCTTCGCCGCCTCTGGGTACAAGCCGCGCCAGGGTGACTTCAGCGAGGAAATGTTTATGTATGAGTTTATGTTACCGCTGAGGTGCTTCTGTCTCCGCGCTACAGACCCAAAGAAGTGGGAGACGATGATGGCGATGGAGAGTCACAATGATCTAAGACGAGGCACGGAGCTGTGGGATCGGGAACAGGTGAGCAGCGTGATGCGTGTGGCGTGGAAAGATAAAGGGAAGGGAAGATAAGGGAAGAAGAGGCGTGTGTAGGGTGAGGTATGGTGTAGATTGTTGTGTATTGTAGTGAGTGTAGGTTAGGTTTGTTGTGTGGGGAAGAGTGTGGATACAGAGAGTGTGTGTGTGTGGGGAGGAGAGGTGTTTGTGGGTGTGCGACAAACAGATAGATATATAGACAAAAATACCAAAACGTTTAATGATAAATAAGAAAAATCCTTATTAACCACTAAATCTTGTCTTCCCTTCCCTCCTCTCCTTCCTTCCCTTTCACCATTCCTTCCTTCTACCCTCCTTATCTCTCTTCTTTCCCTCCTCCCTTCCCTTTCCTTCCTTCCATCCCTCCCTTCACCTCTCCCTTCTTCCTTCTATCCTATCCACCCTCCTTTTCTCCTTTCTTCCCTCTCTCCCTTCCTTCCTTCCTCTTTCCATCCTATCCTCCCTCCTTACCACCACTACCATCACCCCCACCACCACCACCACCCAACTCAAGACAAACGTGGTCGACTACCTACGAGGAAAACTGAAGCTGAAGGCAGACGAGGAGCTCCTTCACACAATCACTGGAATCCTGGACGTTAACTGTCACGAAGTACGAAGCAACATACCAGGTGAGTCACGAAGGAACACAAAGGAACACAAAGGAAGGACAAACAGTAACACAAAGGAAGGACAAACAGCAGTAAAAAATGTGTTAGCCCTTACGAGGTTGTGTGTGTTTGTGTTTAGAAGAGGGAGAGAAAAAAAAGGGAGAGATAAGGGAGTGGTTGAAAAGGGAGTTTTGTTTAGAGGGTGAAGTGATGGTAGTAGTAGTAGTAGTAGTAGTAGTAGTAGTAGTAGTAGTAGTAGTAGTAAAAATATCAATACAATGCAAAATATATCTTTGAAAATTGAATAAGAAGAGAAAAATATATATACGTATAGATGAACGATGCTAACAATGATAATAACTAATAATAATCACCATAACACATAATCATCTTCAAAAAGTCACCAAATAATCACCAGTTTCTTCCCATCACTACAGAATCACCTGTTTATTCCCTTCACTACAAGATCACCAGTTTCTTCCCATCACTACAGAATCACCAGTTTATTCCCTTCACTACAGAATCACCAGTTTCTCCCCTTCACCACAGGCACCAAGGAGCAGTTCTTCATCCGTGGTGTGTATCCTCTGTGTGCAATGATGTCACACTTCTGCTGCAATAACACTCACCACACTCTGTTGGATGACATGACGATGGTGGTGATTGCATCCACGCCTATCAAGAAGGGAGAACAAATTACAGGTAAGGGGGGCGAGGAGGAGGCGGTAGAGGGTAAAGGTGGTGATGATGGAAAAGAGGAAGGTTAATGTGTGTGTGTGTGTGTGTGTGTGTGTGTGTGTGTGTGTGTGTGTGTGTGTGTGTGTGTGCGTGTGTTTGTATTTTCCTGTCTATTCTTTCCACTTAATTCAGTCACCTATATCCTATCCTCCTTCTTCACTAAATTCCTTACTTCCTCTTCCTCTCCTTACCCTCCTTTCTTTCTCTCCCTTTTCTTAACCCTCCTCTGTCTCGCCTCACCTCACTCACTCATCTCTTCTCACCTTACCCTATCCTCCCTTTATATCTTACCCTCCTTCTCTCCTCCCGCACACAGCCACGTACACGCACATCCTCTCTGCCACCACGGAGCGACGGAAGCATCTGCGTTATGGCAAGTTCTTTGACTGTGCTTGCCAGAGGTGTAGTGACCCGGCTGAGATGGGAACCTACTTTGGGGCCCTCAAGTGCTCTCAGCCGGGTTGTGGAGGCTCTATCCTATCCACAGACCCGCTGCTACCTACCAACGACGCTCCCTGGGCTTGTGATAAGTGTAAATATCAGGTAAGGGGTAGTTTAAGGTGTGTGTGAGGACGTTGGACTAAATTATGTCTAATCTAGTTTATATTTCTTTGTTTTTTCATTCCATTACGCCTTTTCCTCTTGTCCTCTGCTGTGCTCCCTGTCATGCATTAATCATCGTTTATTTCCTGTACACCCTACCGACACCCTGCACTCTCTATATGTCACCCTTTCCTCCCTGCCACAATCTTTTCTTCATCCCTTCTCAAACTTTGCTCACCCTACCCTCTCTTTATGTCACCCTTTCCTCCCTGCCACACACAACCTTTTCTTCATCCCTTCTCCTCCTTGCCGTCTGTCGCTAAACCTTCCCTCTACGTCCTCTGCTTCATCCCCAGGTGGCTGCAGTGACGGTAGAACGCCTTAATAAGATGGTGTACTGGGAGCTGCGTGAGGCGGGGGAGGAAGACCCGACTAAGATCGAGGCCCTGCTGAGGAAGTACCAATACGTGCTGCACCCCCAACACTTCCATATGACGGGAATGAAGCACTCTCTCTCCCAGGTGAGTACGTGGAGGGTGAGAGTGTATAGAGCATGGAAGGAGGTTAAGGAAGGAAGGATGGAGGAATGTAGTGTAGGGGAAGGGAGGAGGGAGTGTAAGGGAAGGAAGAAAGGAGGGAAGGAGAGATGCAATGTAAGGAAAGGAAGGAAGGAAGGATGTAGTTTAAGGGAAGTGAGTGAAGGAGAAAATGACTTAGGAAAAAGTAGAAAAAACACATAACACATCAACACATATCATAAGGGAAGGAAGTTAAAAGTACGTGAAGAAGAAAATAGAAGGAAAAAATAAAAAGCAGACATCGTACAGGAATAAAAACTCTCGTACACTACATTACACACTCCTGCCCACCCATCCACCTCTCACCCACACTCCGCTCCGCCCTTCCAGATGTACGGGCATCTCCCTGACTACAGGCTGGACATACTAACTGACGCCCAACGCAGAAGGAAGGTGGAGTGCTGTCAGGATCTTCTACAAGTACTAGACGTGGTTGATCCAGGAATATCCAGACTGAGAGGTAAGAACGAGGAGGAGGAGGAGGAGGAGGAGGACGATGTAGGGAAGGGAAAGATAATGTGAAATGTAGTAGAATATAGAAAGGAAATTGTACGAAAAAGATGAGTAAGAAAAAAGAATAGATGTTTGGAGTGTTATAGAGAAGGAAATGAATTGAAATGCTTATGGTGACGATAGTAGTAGTAGTAGTAGTAGTAGTAGTAGTAGTAGTAGTAGTAGTAGTAGTAGTAGTAGTAGTAGTAGTAGTAGTAATATAGCCAAACATAAATTACATACCACACCTTACCACTACCATCACATCACTTACACACACACACACACGCACACGCACACGCGCACACACACACACACACACACACACACACACACACACACACACACACACTCCCTCAGGCTCCACCTTGTATGAGCTTCACGCGCCGCTGCTGCTGGAGGCGAACCAAGCTTTCCAGCGAACCAGCATCACCCGGCGGGAGTTCCTGACGAAGCTGCGACAGGTTGAAGGTCAGCTGAGTAGAACCGTGTATTGCCTCCAACACGAACCTCTGTCTTCCCACGAGGGCGATGTGTGCAAGGTGAGGACGAGGAGGAGGAAATTGTTGCTCTTAAGTGTATGAATTGATATTGTTAAATGTGTAATTACCAGAAGGAATTTATTTTTTATATATATTTATTTTATTATTGTATTTTTCTTCTTTCTTGGTTAAGTTTCCATATTTTGTGATTATATCTATACGCTTTTGTTTGTTTTTGTGTATTTTTTCATTGTTATTGTTATTATTATTTTTTGTTTATTTATTTATTTATTCATTTATGTTTTCGTGTGTGTGTGTGTGTGTGTGTGTGTGTGTGTGTGTGTGTGTGTGTGTGTGTGTGTGTGTGTGTGTGTGTTGCTTTAATTGTATACTTCTCTCTCTCTCTCTCTCTCTCTCTCTCTCTCTCTCTCTCTCTCTCTCTCTCTCTCTCTCTCTCTCTCTCTCTCTCTCTCTCTCTCTCTCTCTCTCTCTCTCTCTCTCTCTCTCTCTCTCTCTCTCTCACACACACCCATCTTCCACTAGATCTCGCGCAATTCCCTAGTGGAGCTTCGTAAGTGGATCACAACCGTTACCTCGCTGCCAGACTCTTACTTCCTGCCCGAGGAGGTGGAGAAGGTGACGGCAGCCTCGCTGGTGCGTTCAGATGAAGACCTAACACTTGAGTCTCTACTAAGGAGCCTCGAGGAACAGTGATATGAAGGACGAGGAGAAGGAGGAAGAGAGGACAGGAGGTGTTCGTTGTGGTGGAAGGAAGGTAAAATGGTGATAGGATGGAGGTGAGTGGAGGAGGACGAAAAGGTATTTCAATGGACTGTGAAAATTTGATAATGATTTGAAGAATATTATTATTATTGTTATTATTATTATCACTATTATCATTATTGTTGTTATCATTATTGTTATTATTATTATTGTTATTATTATTATTGTTATCATTATTATTAGTAGTAACATCATTACTACTACTACTACTGGATCAAAAACCGTGATTATGCTTTAATAAGTTTTTAAACCGTTGAATTGATGATAAAATTGTATAAACAAAATATTAAATTTTGAGAAAAAAAAAGTTAAAAAGCTAGAATAATTATAGAGATCCATGCTTTTTGTTTTAATGTGTTTGGATTATATGTTGATATACGAAAACAACTTACTAGACCATTGAATTAAGATAGATGATGAAATAATAGAATGATGTCAGGAATGATATCTTATTGAAACAAAAACAGTGCAAGAAAAATAATGAATAGGAAATAAAGAAAATATTGATGGGATAAGGTTTTTAGTTAAAGAAAATACTAATACAAAAAGTAATCTTGCACTCACGAAGAAGAAAGGTATATAGTAAGTGCATTATACAAGTACTGTCAATGGATCAGAAACCAACTAGAGCCTTACGAAAGTACTGCAACAAAAACTTAAAGGGAATGGAAGGAATAGTGTTCAGCGTAACGTAAACAGATAGGAAGAAAGCATCGTGGCTTAGGGAGCAGACCGAAGATGAAGAAGCACTGACTAAAAAGAAGTAGAATAGATAAATATGTAAACATGATCAACACACACACCCATACACATACACGCATGGGTGTGTGTGTGTGTGTGTGTGTGTGTGTGTGTGTGTGTGTGTGTGTGTGTGTACAAGTGAGGGGGCGGTGTGATGCGTGTACACGGGGGTGTGTGATGTGTGAGAGGTCTCAGCCTTACCCATAGATCCGTCTCTATGAGCTCTGAGCTCCTTCGGGAAGATAATGGCTGACGATGACGAATCCAGCGCGTGATCCTGCAGACCCTGATGTATGTCATTTGCATATATGGAAAAAGGGATATATAAAGTTCTAAATGAGTATCATCTTTGTGTTGTTTTCTATGATCCTTCATAGGGAAGGACACGGGCTAGCTAAGAGCCTGCCAGTGAAGTGGAGGTATGGAGAGGGCAGCTGCTACATGTTTGACATGGAGCAGGTCCTTATCTTGTCGAGGTATTTGTCAATGACGTTCTGTATTAATTGCTTGGCTGAAGATGGCAGGGGAGACGGGGATGCCAAGATCACCAGCGAGTGCCAAGGAGAGACCGAGGCGAAGGCGGGCAGGGCAGGACTTGTTCCAGGCGTGGTAGGCCTGGTTACAGTTAGGACAATGGTGGACAATGTCTTGTTTTGCCTTATACTCAACCGGGCACTCCTGTATTTCGTGGGATCCGCTGCAAATCCCACATTTGATGACATTTGCACAGGAGGCTTGATGGTGACCAAAACGGTGGCAGCGTTAATTCCGCAGCGGTTCGGGCACACAGGGGCGGAGGTAGAACGTCCCCAGCTGCCCAAGGACAACTGAGGTAGGAGAGGATCTCGTAGTACTAGTGTGACGGTCACTTGGCGTGTGGCCTCTTTGGTGCGGGGTGTCTGGCAGCTAGTAGCTTCCTCGACTTGGGGATGGCGTAGTAGTAATTCCGTGGGGAAACGAAGGGGGTAGTAGCCCATGACTACGCCACGAGTGGTGTTGATATGGGGGTCAAACTGAACCAGCTTGACCCTGGTGGTGCTGCAGTTGACTGCAACATCCTGCAGGTGTTGGAAGGTCTCAGTGGATTTGGGAAGGATGACAGAGCTGCCATCCTTCCCTGGCAGGCATCTCATCACCAGAGTAGGGCAATGCTCTTCAAGGGCAGCCATGGCGTCGTAGGACGTTTGAAAATCATCTTGAGCGAGGACTCGGAATGCAGGGAACTCATTTTTTGAGGAGGCGTGTTGCGGGGAGGAGATACCAACCATGGTGGCCTGAGCGATTCGAGTACTGCGTTGCTTGATAGTGGTGGAGCCGTCATCGTCAGGGGCAGAGAAAGCGGTGGTGGAGGATGACGAGGCGACATCCAGAGGTAGTGCTGAAGTAGCAGGCTCAAGGGCTGTAGCAGGCGTTGCAACAACACTGGGAGGTGTAGCCGTAACAGAAGCAGAGACGGATGGCGGAGTGAAGTGGCGGGTAGTCTTACAAGGAAGAAAACCGCCTCGTGAAGCACTTCGAGACGATGAGTCGGAGCACAACGATGATCCGCTGCCAGGCGACGACGGAAGCCTCGGACGTTTTGGGACAACACCTGTAGGGTGGATGGGCTGCGACTGAGGACGGGAAAAACCCAAAAGTGAGGCTCCCGAAAGGCGAGGGATGCGGGAAGCCTTCATCCCGAAAAACGGTAGGAGGACACAGGCGTGTGCCTCCTGACGTGGGTAAAACTCGGGCTGTGGCTACGTCCGACCCGTCTGAAAGGTGGGTAAGAACTCATCATCTTTATATATCATTATAAATATAGAAGAAATTGGATGACTGTATGATAAAGTAATGAATTTACGTATTGTGTTTTCTCTCTTGGTTATATTTCAGAAATTGAGCGCCAGAAACTTGGGTAAATTCATATAACATATTCACAGGTTTTCAAGGCATGTGGAAGAATGTCATATCATTATTATTATGATTACTTTTGTTTCGAATATCATTATTATACTTTGTCTATTATTCATTATTATTATTATTATTATTATTATTATTATTATTGTTATTATTATTATTATTATGCACATTTATTCTATTGATATTTTAGAATGATTGACATTCACCTTCCATGCAACACACTCTTCCTTCTTTCTTCCTCCATTCCTTCTTCACCCTTTCTCTCCACGCTCCTTTTCCTCCCCCTTTTGGTGTTTCTTTACCTTTCTTACCTTACCTGACCTTCCACGATGTTTTCCTTCCTTCATCCCTTCCTTCCTTCCTTCCTTCCTTCCTCCCTTCCTCCCTTCCTTCCATCCATCCTTCCTTCCTTCCTTCCTTCTTCCCTCACCTACCACCTTTCCTTACTCCCTCACTGGGGATTGAGGGAGGAAAGAAGGAACGGGGAGGGAAGGAGGAAGAGGAGGGGGGTGGAAGTAGTGGTTAAGGGAGGAGAGGAGAGGTTGGGGGAGGGATAGGGAGGGAAACATCCTTTGAACAGTTTGCAGAAGTACTCGTGTTCACTACGCCACACTGGACCCTACGTACAGGTGTAATTAAGTCGTGTTTACCTTGACCATGACGTTACCATGACATCGCCTTATGCTCACTCACACACACACACACACACACACACACACACACACACACACACACACACACACACACACACACACACACACACACACACACACACTCATGTAGTACGATAATACCTAACCAACATAAGATAATCAATTTAAAAACTAACCAAAAAACATATAATTAACCAGAAAAACTATATTACCACCCACATATCCATCTAATATTTGAAGTTTAAAAAGGTGGATAATGATAATATATTAGAATAGTTTTGTTTAAGGTATTTATTCATAGGTGTTTGACTTGTACGATATGTTTTCCGTGTTACCTGTGAAGCGGCAGCAACGTGCTACCTCAGTATGCTCCATGAGCTTGAACAGTGACGGTGTAGTGCACGTTGGATCACTGCGCGGAGGCCTGTGTGAGTTACTATATACCTTTTAGTGCTGCTATTTAAATTATTTTCTTAGGGTGAATTGGGGATGCTAGGAGTGGCTTAGAAGGTGTGTGTATGTATGTGTGTGTGTCTGAGTGTGTATGTATGTGCTACGTGTGTGTGTGTGTGTGTGTGCGTGTTTGATAATCCTTGAAATTACTAACTGTTAAATGTAAATCATGTTTCCAAATGCATAATTTATAATAAATTAATTTCTTTATTTGATTAATTGATATATTTATTAATTCGTTGATCTAAGTTTGTTTATTTTATATTTAATCCCATTTATTAGCATTATTTTTTTTATCTAATTAATGTATTAGTTTATTTATTAGGGATTTAGGAACACGAAAAAGGAAGAGTAAAAATTAGATGAAAGGAAAGAGAATGGAAAGAGGGGAAGGAGGGGAGTCTGATGTAGAAGTAGAAGGAGAATAAGCGGAGGAGGAGGAGGAGGAGGAAGGGGGAAATGATGGGGTGGGAGGGGAAGAGGGAGTAGATGGGAGGGAAAGGAAGGAGGGAAATGGAAAGGAAGAAGCTACCTGTATGGGGATGCAAAGGAGAGAAAGGAAGGAAAGAAGAAGGGAAGGAAGAAAGGAATGAAAGAAGGAGAGAAGAAAGGAATGCAAGGAGGGGGGAGGAGGAGGGAAAGAAAGGAAGGGATAAAACAGGGAAAGGAGAGGAGGAGGAAGAAA
>JAXIVD010001615.1:77500-79906 GCA_036785275.1 Cancer borealis
GACAGCCCTTAAGGTTATATATAAAAAAAGAAAAAAACAAGTTGAAAAAAGGAAAATGATCGGTTAGTCTCAAACGGTACTACATGCAGCCCTCTCATCGTTGCCAGACGTACGATGATTACGATATACTTTGATTTACAGTGATTTTATGTCTTAATATCGTGTTGAAGAGGATGCTAGTAGTGTAAGAGATGATTAAGGTGTAATTTATTGATAGTTTATGTGGTTGGTCGTGTTTTTAGTTGGTGAATTTGTTGAGTGTTTTGGTTATGTCAGCTTGTGTGCCGCCCTGCCAGACGCCCGCGGGGGGAATGCCGACTGGAAAGGGAAATTGTGGCCTTACCTGTTTGGCTGTCTGGCTGGCTGGCTATGAGATCATCTGTCTGTCTATATCTGTTAGTTTCGTTGCCTTCCTGCCTGTCTTGTGTTTGTTTATGTAGATGTCTGTGTAATACCTTTCTATATAACGATGTGTGTATGATTTTGTGTATAAATTCATGTCTTACACTCTTATACTCTATGATGCAATTTTTTTCTTATTTTGTTACATAATACTTGTAGTGTATTTTTTTCATGTATAGAAATGGCAAGTGTGTCTGTCTTTCTGGACGTATTTCAGTTTATCTTGATCTGTTTTTGTTAGCCAGCGTCCGTGAGAGTCGATCTTTGCGTCAGAGTTCCTCACACACACACTCAGTCCAGGGTAGGTCGGTTAGTTGGCGACACTCGAGGAAGTGTAAGTGTGGGAACCCTGGTGGTGGTGGTGGTGGTGGTGGTGGTGTGGTCTCATGTTAAGGGGTGGGAGGGAGGGTGGGTTAACCAGCATTTATTTTACCCACTGCTAAACTGTCTTGGAATTAATGGTAGCGTTTTGTAAGTTTGATAGTGTACTAGTTTTTTTAAATTGATTGTTTGATCGATAGTTGACAAGTTAAATTGATGGTGGGGTTTTGTAAGTTAAGATACTTCAGTAGTTTTGAAATTGATTGTTCGATCGGTAATTGATGGTGAAATTGATGGCAGCGTCTTATAAGTTCAGTTAGTGTACTAGTTTTTATATTGATTGTTCGATAATACATTGTTAGTAGATTTCAATTCGTGTAGCATTTATATATCCAGTTGGTTTTATTTTATCTTGTGTTAGGAGAAAGAAAACATTTCCTGCTACCATGTACTTGAACTCATCCTGTACAAGTCCAGGATGTAAATCATTTCTTTTTGTTCCCCTGGTGACGAGATGACGAACTTCAGCTTTGTGTGGCAGAGAGTTTCAGTAATTAGATAAAACATAGAAAAGTTTGACGAGTGTGTTGTGTGTGCATTGACAGCCTGGGAGCAGAACACACCACACCACACCACACCACACCACACAACACTGTACCAAGAAAGGAGTAGAGAAGGAGGGGGTCATAGGAGCAAAGAAAAGTTGAAAGCAGACGTTGTAGAGGTGAAACATATTTAGTAAAAGGAGGAAATGACTGCGTGGGAAGAATATAAAGAGGACACACACACACACACACACACACATACCCAAACACACACACTCATACCCAAACACACACACAGAGCCATCCATACACGGGTACTGTTTGTGTTTGGTGTCAGGGTGGGGACAGGAAGACATGACTTCATAAGGACACACACACACACACACACACACACACACACACACACACACACACACACACACACACACACACACACACACACACACTGAATCCTTGCTGATAATTGGACCTAAACCATAACAGGAAGACAGGAAGGTGTGGTGTGTGTGTGTGTGTGTTTGGTGTGTCCTGAACCGCCTCTACCTCCTTCTCCTCCTCCTCCTCCTCCTTCCATGGCTTGTGAGAGTGGGTTTGAACCGTCTTTAGTCTACTCTTGTTACTGATGTCCGGACCACAACGAGAAATATGACACTAGAGAGAACTATGTATGTGGTTGAAATGTTTAGACCTGGTTGATATCTAATTCTGTTCAGGTTGTGTGTGTGTAAATGTATCCTGCTGTCTACTATTTTCTTAATTTAAACATGATGGTTTTGTTGATTAGAGAGAAAGCTTTGAAATTTATATAAAAGGTAGCTTAAAACCAAATTTGTGTACGTGAAGATTACACACACACACACACACACACACACACACACACACACACACACACACACACACACACACACACACACACACACTTACACTTGACATCATCACAAACATTGCAGTTATCAATAGTTTCAGAATGTTACGAAATTATGTGTAAATATATAATGAATTGCATCTAACTTAGCCAATCATTCTATAGCAAACCTCGACATTACAACCAGTCAGTAAACACACACACACACACACACACACACACACACACACACACACACACATACACACATACACACATACACACACACGCCCC
>JAXIVD010001616.1:0-20000 GCA_036785275.1 Cancer borealis
ATATAAATATAATTATTGTGTGTGTATGTATGTATGTATAAGTGTGTACGTGTGTGTGTGTGTACGTATATATGTGTATGTATGTGAAATAAAAAAAGATATAAGGATTTGTGTATTAATCATAGTAGTAGTAGTAGTAGTAGTGGTGGTGGTGGTGTAGTAGTAGTAGTAGTAGTGGTGGTGGTGGTGGTGGTGGAGTAGTAGTAGTAGTAGTAGTGGTGGTGGTGGTGGAGTAGTAGTAGTAGTAGTAGTGGTGGTGGTGGTAATAGTAGTAGTAGAAATAATAGTAGTAGTAATAATAGTATATATATGTAATTCAAAATAGTCTGACCTTTCTGATCACACACACACACACACACACACACACACACACATCCTGGCCCAGAATCTCCAAATTTTGAAATGCGCCTTGCTAGAAATATATCAAATAGGCCTAACAAATGTTCATAGAGGCTTTGTGAATTATGTTTTTTTCATCATAATTAGGGTTAGGGAGTGTGGGCCTAGAATTTTATTATTTTTATTATTATTATTTATTATTTTTTTTTTTTACATTAAAATGGTGCCGGCTAAGGGGGAAAAAATGAAGGTTTGGTTATTGATTCCAATATATAAACAAAAAATAATATTGTCTGAACTTCACCTTTCAAGAGAGAGAGAGAGAGAGAGAGAATTATTGAAATAGTATAACACATTCTCACCAACGAAGTAAATAAATAAGCTTATATAAGTTTTTAACCTAAAAGTTAGGCACATGCCGTATCTATAAGCGATCACTCTAAGGATACGGCATTCGTTAGGTTCTGGTTAGACTAGGTTAGGTACGGTTTGGTTCGGTTATATAAGCTTTTTATATTTTATCACCCAAAAGTTAGGCACATGCCGTATCTATAAGCGATCACTCTAAGGATACGGCATTCGTTAGGTTCTGGTTAGACTAGGTTAGGTACGGTTTGGTTCGGTTATATAAGCTTTTTATATTTTATCACCCAAAAGTTAGGCACGTGCCGTATCTATAACTGAGCACTTACAGGTACAGCTGCCGTACCTGTAAGCTGTGTCAACAATAAATGCAGTATCTTCCTTTTATTTTGCATAATCTTGATGTAAACTGAACATATTACGTCAATATAATTTCTCATTTTTTAGTTTATTTGAAAACAACACAACCTATGCATGCTATACTTAAAAAATATAATATCAATCTAATGCGTAGCCATAGTAAAAGTAAATCTATAATACACTTTCTTCATCAATTTGTATATATTTCCGCATCACACATTTAGACAGAACGATATTATAGCGTATAATCTAATAAAATAATGCGTAGCCATAATAAAAGTGAGTTTATAATACAAATAGCGGTAAGAAGCAAGCATTTTTCGTAATATCTGGCGTGAGCGTAGTGGCGCAAACTCACCGCCTAACATAAAAAATTATATATATAACTTGGTTGTTTTAGTGATTATTTAGATTTTAATGGATGGTTATAATTGTAAAAGAATTATTAATCATTATTTTGTGAAGAGTTGTATGTATAACGGTGTATTTACTCATCTGGTTTACTCACCTGCTTGAATAGCTAGTATGAATGTTTTTTTTTATTTATACTGAATAAACATGTTTTAAACGTAATTACTTATATTGTTATCCTGTATTATGTTTAGTATGTGCAATTTTATAATCTATATATGTTAATACATCTGTTTTATTACTATTAACATTATTATGAATATTTACTTCAGTCAATCCTTCGAAAGTCAGTTTTGAACCCAGACTGAAAAATTTATAATATTATCGTAATTATCATCATTATTACAGTGTTTTTAGCGAGTGGCAATTAGTGATAAGATGCTTAAGTGGTTCATGAAGATGTGGCAGTACTGAGAACTGATAATCATTGAAGGTAAAGTTAATTATATATTGTGTGTGTGTGTGTGTGTGTGTGTGTGTGTGTGTGTGTGTGTGTGTGTGTGTGTGAAAAAGAGAGAGGAAAAGAGAGCGAGAGAAAAAAAAATCCTTTATATAACTGAAAAAAAAATATATAAACGAAAAAAACAAAAAATATGGAAAAAATAGAAAAAAACGTGAAAAAAACCCATTAAATTGCAGTCTCATGTGCTTTTAATATACGTACATAACCAGTTCCCTGACACACACACACGCACACCTAAACCCCCCCCCCCACCCACACACACACACACACACCGGAACATGGGCGTAGCTAGAGTACATTAAAATTAGTTAGTTAGTTTTCTACATAATTCTCGCTTATTATTGTCAGTCTAGTTTGAGTCATTGTATTATAGAATGGATGTACAATTGTGGGAAGGAAATTATTCTTATTTTACCTAAAAAAAGTAAAATAAGAAGAATTTCTAGGGTTGGAAGGCGGGCATAGGTTAGAAATCACCTCTCATCCCTAGAAAAAAAAAAAAAAAAAAAAAAAAAAAAAAAAAAAAAGTAAAAAAAATAAAAAATAAATAAATAAATATATATATATATATATATATATATATATTTAAAAAAAAAAAATTTTTTTTTTTTTTTTTTTTTAAGGATGAGAGGTGGATGCAGGTGATGAGAAAACATAGAAAAACTGGTTTAGACGGCTGTATGTATGGTAATAAGAGCAGGATATAGGTAATAAGGGAGTAATAATTGGGTTAACATAAACTACCTTGTACAAGCCTCCAGACCATTTGTAGCTTCCTTTTTTTTGCTGATATTTTTAGACTAGGATGTGATCTATATATTTATTTACTTATTTATCTATATAATTATCTAGTTATCTATTTATTTGTCAATTTATCAGTCTCTACAGGTGAAGTTTTCGACAAATTCTCTCTTTCTACCTCTATTTCTTTCTTTATTTCTCTATTTCTATAAAGATTTATATTCAATTTTTTTTGTTCTTATTTAATCATTAATGTTTGACTTCTATTATTGCCTCATTTCATATATATTCAATGTTTTATATATCTCTAATATCTACTTTAGTTTCCCCTTAAATCCCAACTTGGACTTGAACTTGGGATGCAGAAAATATATGCTTAAACACAACACATCACAAAAATAACTCATTAACGCTACTTTATAAATGATACATGTTATACTATTTATAAGTCTTTTCATTTTATTAGTTTTTCTGTTTGTTTACAAAATAATTCAGGGTCTACAACAGTATCATTCACTCATAAATATGTCTCCCACACATTAATTACTCATTCTAATCACCCTTTTAATATATCATTAAATGCAACACAGTTTTTTTTCATATTTTTTCACACCCAGACACACCCTATCACACCACACATAGTCAAATAACTGTAAAATGTATACGAGTCAGTGGTGCTGTTAATATGGCTAAATAATATAAAAAAAATAGAAGAGGAATTGATATGAAACAATTTATAGAGATAATATAATAAATTTAATATGAAATGTAATTTTGATAAGTAATTTTCCTGTTTTTTTTTTTTTTAATATCAAAACATCTATAAAATCTCACCTAGGCCTCCCTACCAGGACCAATCCAGTTTCAGGGAACCCCTCTACCTTGGACCTTTGCCTGGGGAATGGCCCTCTCCTCCTCACCACTATAACAACTGGCCCTTACATGGGGAGTGATCACCTTCCTGTTGTCATTTCCTTCCCTTCAATACCAACACCCCCCCCTTCATCACGCAGACCTCGTTGGTCCTTTAAAAAGGGAGACTGGGGCTCTTTTCAAAAAGAGATTAATTCAAAAACTCCTCCCACCATCCTCCCTTCACAAAGTCAAATTCAATACTTTACAGACACCTTGGTGGATGTAGGGTCCCACCACTTTCACCTCGTCACTTCCCGTCCCTCCAGCTCCTTCCGGGTCCCCTGGTGGTCCCGAAGGTGTGCAGCAGCCCTTCAGGCCAAACGACATGCCTTTGACATGTGGCGTAAGAATCCCATCCCTCCCCTTCGCAGTCGCTTCAGACTTTTAGAGGCCCAGTGCAAGCGTGTTATTCTTGATGAGAAACGTTCTGCGTGGGCCTCCTTTTGTGCCTCCCTGTCCTTTTCTTCCTCAGTCTCCCAGGCTTGGTCTTTCTTCAGGAAGATGGTTCACCCTCAGCCCCCTCTTACCTTCCCGTTAACTAGTAACGGTGTCCTCCTTGTCAACAACGTCCAAAAAGCCGAGTGCCTTGCCTCCAACATACACACTGTCCTCGGCTCCCCTGACCCTATACCTCCAGCTGTGTTACTTCCTTCTTCACACGGCCACACAATTAGCACAGCTATAACTCCCCAGGAGCTTTCATCAGCTTTACAAGCACTGTCTGCTGGGAAGGCGACGGGGCCGGACAATGTCCCGAATGAGTTTCTTCGCCGCCTCCCAGATCCTCTGATCTTCCTCCTCCTGAACGTGTTCAACGCCAGCTGGCAGTCTGGCACGTTCCCTTCTGTGTGGCGTCATGCCATCACAATTCCTATTCTCAAACCTGGCAAGGACCCGTCGGAGGCTTCCTCCTACAGGCCCATCAGTCTACTCTCTAACTTCAGTAAGGTATTAGAACACATAGTGCATGACAGACTAACATGGTGGTTGGAACACAAACACCTTCTTCCCCCTAACATGTTTGGCTTCCGTCCTCACCGGGGCACCCTGGATGCCCTGCTCCAGCTAGAGCACCACATTCAGGAAGGATTTAACCACAAGCAATTCACTCTGGTAGCTTTTCTTGATCTCAAAGGAGCTTTTGACTCCTCTTCACATAATGCCATTATTGAAAAACTTTCCCGCCTGGGACTCAATGGTTCCCCACTCAATTGGGTTCAGTCCTTCCTGTCTTCCAGGTCCTTCTCTCTGGTGATAGGTAACTCCTACTCTAGGTCTTACCCAGTCACCAGAGGTGTCCCACAGGGTTCTCCTCTCAGTCCTCTCCTTTTCAATGTCTTACTTTCAGACTTTCCCTCTTCTCCATGCACACATGCACTCTTATATGCTGATGACATTTCCCTCCTTTGCTCTGCTTCCACTATCCAGGAGGCTCAACTTAACCTTCAACGTGGGCTTGATGCCATAGACTCTTGGACATCACGTTGGGGCCTAACGGTGAGTGCCCAGAAGTCTAGCCTTCTGTGCTTCACCAGAAGGCGAATACCCAACATACCTGTGGTCACCATCAAAGGTTCACCCATTCCCTTCAAAACCCAACATAAGTTTCTAGGTATAGTAGTGGACGGCCCCCGTCTAACCTGGAGCCGTCACATACACTACCTGGTGACCTCATGTCTTAAGAGACTAAACTTAATGAAGTCCCTGGCAGGGGTCAAGTGGGGTGCGGACAGGCATACCCTCCTTCGTTTCTATTGTGCCTATATCCGGAGTCGCTTAGACTACGGATGTGAGGTTTATGGGGCGGCCTCACCTTCACTTCTCCATAAACTGGATGTCATTCAAAACACAGCCATGCGTATAGCCCTGGGAGCTTTCAGGTCCTCCCCAGTCACAGCCCTTCAGGCAGAATCCTCCCTATCCTCACTGTCACACCGACGCTCCACCCTCCTTGTCCGCACCTACACCAAACTTGCATCCTCACCTAGCTGCCACGCCCTCCACTCCCTCCTCCTCCGACAGAGTAGGGCACCACTTCTTGGCCCCCTACCATATAAAGCCCACACACCATTTGTAGAAAGAGCCCTCTCCTTCTTTGCCTCCCTCCGGGTGACCCCCCCCTCCTTTCTCACTCTCGAGAAGACTTCCCCTTTGGGCCCTTGGTTTCCCCTCTCCTCCTTAATATCCTTGACACTGCACACAGACACACAATGGTCAAAGGCACACTGTCCGGTGCAGGGCAGGATAATTTTCAACAACCTCCTGCACACTCACTACCACAACTCCCTCCACATATACACTGACGGCTCCCGCCTCCCAACACCTCCCTCTGTTGGAGCTGCTATGTATATCCCAGTACGTAACACTGCCACTGCCTGGAGGCTTCCGGCCTCTGCCTCCATTCTGACGGCAGAACTCTTTGCCATCAGAGAGGGCCTCAGATTTGCCACCACACTCACCTCCCCTTGCTCAGTCACTCTCTTCTCAGACTCCCTCTCAGCCCTCCAACTCATCCGGCGCCACCGCCCCAAAACACACCACTCCCTCTGCTTCACCATTCACCACTTTCTTCTCCAACTGTCCTCTTCTGGCTTCTCCATCCACCTTCAGTGGGTCCCCTCACACGTCGGCATCATGGGTAATACAGTGGCCGATAGAGCGGCAGCGGAAGCACACTCCCACCCCTTCCCCATACACCTCCCCACTGACCAGACTGACTCACTGACTAACCTCCACACAGCCTGTAGACTACACTGGGACACAGACCTGACTAACGCCCTACAGTACACCTCACTTGGACGCATTAGACAAGATACACGACACCACTGGTGGACCTACTCCCCCAGCCGTGCCCTTGACACTGCCGTCACCAGACTCAGAATTGGACACAGCCGCCTAAACTCCCACCTACACAAGCTGGGCATGACTGATGACCCCCACTGCCCTTGGTGCCCTACACAACCAGACACCCCAGAACACCTCCTACTTCACTGTCCTCGTCACCACTCCCACCGCATGGCACTCCTTCACTCACTGTCGTCTCTCCACATCCGCAGACCAACAATAACAGACATCTTAGGTGGCTCTCAAGATCCTGGCCTGGCCTTCAAAGTACTCAAACACACCAGGACCTTCCTCCAAAGGACAGGTCAACTCAACAGGATCTGATCCACTCATTCATCTGCAACCTGCACTTTTGGGGCACTAGAGGCTGTGGCACCACAGCCTGCACGGCCCCATCAAATTCCCAAGAAGAAGATAATTTTCAACAACCTCCTGCACACTCACTACCACAACTCCCTCCACATATACACTGACGGCTCCCTTCTCCCAACACCTCCCTCTGTTGGAGCTGCTATGTATGTCCCAGTACGTAACACTGCCACTGCCTGGAGGCTTCCATGAGACACGCAACGCAGTGTGTGGGTGGTGTGCTGTGTGGGAAGACTAAGGAATCATGCTGTTTGCCGAACACAGCTTCTCACGGACGGACAAGCGGAATAAGTTGCCTCGTTGGATCCAGGAATATTGGATGGATAGCAAGTGTAATCTGTCCTCCGAGGAAGCTGTGTGCAGGTGAGAGATTAATACACTAATAGATGTTTTTATTTTATTCTTGTTGGAGTCAATTTTTAAGCTTCATTAAGAGTTATATAAGGTTTTAATTCATCTATTTTTCCTTGTTCCTTATATCATAACTATTATGTAAAATATTGAATTGATTTGATTGTAATGTTCTGATTTTGTGATAGCATTAACTTTTACTATATAATTCATAATAGTCTAGTTTGAAAGATAAGATTTTCATAAAAAGGAAAGAAAACAATATATATATATATATATATATATATATATATATATATATATATATATATATATATATATATATATATATATATACATATACTGAATCTTGGTAAGTTTGATTTAAAGGAACAATTATCAATAATGATAATAATAATAATATTGATAATAATACTAATAATTGTGTTTCTTTACATGTATTGGATGAGCCTAGCTATGGTTCACTATCCAAGGTTGTAAGTCAGGTCTTGGAAGGTCGCGGCCTCAACCTTCTGATCAACAATGCCGGCGTGGCACCCAAGTCCACTCGCATCGACTAGGTCCAGCGGCACCACATGCTGGACACTTACCTGATTAATACTGTGGCATCTGCCATGCTTACTAAGGTACTCAACACCTGTTACCAGTCTTTAAATTATACCACAGAACTCAGTTAGGTTGGGTTATATTAAGCTAGGTATCTATAGACAAAAGGAGCCTTCCACTTTGGTGTCATTTTGTCTCATCAAGTAGATATTACAGTAGTACTGCAGCCACACGGACAGCCTCGTTAGGTCCAGTAAATAATACCCAAGAACTAGGTTAGGAGCTGTTTAACTGGCCTTTTGCAGCCTTCTTATGTTCTTAACTATGCATCTATACACCATACAGTCCTGCTAGGGTGGACAAGAGTGCTTCCCCTCTCCGTGACACAGGATCAAACCCACAACCTTTAGTTCATAGTTATAGGAAGGATATAGGCTCCTTGGAGGTAGTTCAAATGGGTAAAAGGAATTAATAAGGGAAACATTGATCAGGTTTTAGAATTTAGTAGCCAGGATAGGACACGTGGAAATGGGTACAAGCTAGAAAAACTTTGATTCAGGACAGACCTAGGTAGATATTGGTTCACTAACAGAATGGTGAATGATTGGAATAGGCTGGGTAGACAGGTAGTAAGTGCTGAGTCAATAGATAGCTTTAAAAGACGGTTAGATGAGAGTATGGATAGGGATGACAGGTGGGATGGCTAAATATTGGATTATTCCAAGGGTGGGGAACAAGGAACTGCCTCGTATAAGTCATTAACTGGCCTCTTGCAGTCTCCTCATTTCTTATGTTCTTATGTTCACAAGCCGAGCACTGCACCACAGAGCCATCCAGTCCCTAATCACAACATTCTTTCCAATCTTTAAAACTTCACCTAATCCTTTCCACCAATCTAGTAAACTCTGGAACTCTCTTCCTTTGTCTGTTTTTCCACCTGCCTATGACTTAAACTTTTTCAAAAGGGAAGTGTCAATGTGAACACGCCTCTAATGTTAACTGGACCTCCAACCCTTGCTTCTGTTCCTCCCACTGTCTTCTTTACAGGGTCTGGCAACAAGCGGGAGGCTTTTTAAACATATTTTTGTTGTGCCTTAGCCAGTACCCTTTTAATGTAGAAAAATCACAGGCTTCGTTCCACATAAAACACCTTGATTTACACAATAACAAGACTCAGTTACTACATCTTTGTTATTCTGTGTTATGTAACTATTCCAATATATATATATATATATATATATATATATATATATATATATATATATATATATATATATATATTTATATTGTATGTGTGTATATATATATATATATATATATATATATATATATATATATATATATATATATATATATATATATATATATATATCTCCGCAGTTGCCATCATACGCCCTCGTATCTATCAGTTAATGGGATTCCGTCGGCTCACCACAGATTCCTAGCATTTTCTCCATCGACCACTACATAAGTAAGCTGGTTAACTCTCTCATCGCTACTGTGAATAACTTTTGTATATATGTACCTAGTGTAGGGTATATTTGATCTTACTGCCGTTATCTCCTCTGCAGGGGCGTGTGCTAATGATATCTGTATCTTGCACACCGGAGGCGTATCAAATCAGGAGATTCAGAGCTGGTTGAGGATTCTACGTTTGAACTTTGCACTGTCTGTTAGCATCGGAGAGAGCGTGACGGGTGAGTGTGGGTGAGGCGCTTTATATAAGACTATATTTTATTCAGACTTTTAGTTTTGGTTTTGTCACTTGGTTTCTCACTATTACATTTTTTCTAAGACTATATATTTTTTTCTACAGTGATCAACCCTACTCCCACCATCACTGATCCATTCCCAGGCCACTCCGCAACCAGGGACTTTGAACATTGCGATACTACCACCACTATCACACCATCTTGCATTCCCAGCACCGTAACTACCACAGTCACCTCAACCACCTCGTTCACCACTACAGTAACGACAAGATTCATCATCACTACCACTACCACTGTTATTTCAACCAAAAAGAAAATGCTTGTGCTTTTGGGCTATAGTATATTTGAGCTATAGTATATAAAGAGAATGTCAACTGTATCATCCATCCTTTTTGCCACAGAAATGACAATTTTTCTCATTTTCTCGAATGCTATTAAAGATATTGGAAATATTTTTGCAGCATCTTATAGACATTTTAAAACCCTACAACTTTGTCTCAATACATTATTGCCTAAGACTAATAATCACGCAGTAAAATGACGTTTTTAACCTTAATTTTAGTCATTTTCCGGTTAGAAAATAATAAAAGAAATATTTCCGTCACATAAACGGGAAAGAGCATATGAATTGAAGTTGTACATCTTCAATAAACCATAATAAGTTATATGGAGCCAGTTTTCTTGAATTGAAATTTGTTGATCAAAATTGACCTGTAAGCATTAATTTGTATAGGAGAAACGTTTTTTCTCCGTAGACTTTAACGGCGCCCAAGTCTCTCCCGCAGGGAGACACTTTCTATTAAATAACTCGAAAAGTATGAGGTTAACGTAAAAGATGTATAGAGTCAATTAGATAGAGCAGAAAACGCTTGTTCTAACGAGCTATAGTATATTGAGTTTGGTTTCTAAACAACCGAGAAATTTTTCCTCTTCTTCCTTTTCTTCTTGTGACCTGTTCAGTTTGGTGGTGGGGGAGATTGGCTTTGCAGCTGCATCCTCTTTTCAGTATTTTGGACTTATTTTGTCTTTTTTTTTGCGTTCTATGGATTGTTTACGGTTTGTTTATTATTAATATATCTTAATTTAGGGTGCTGTAAGGTTTGTTTATGTTTAATTATGGTGTATTGGATATGTGAAAATAGTGATATTTTTGTCCTTTTTTTTGAGTTTTGATTTTTTTTGGGTTTGTTCATGGTTTTTATTGTGCTTAAATATATTTTTACATATTATTCAATGGTTTATAGTGGTTTAATGTCACTATTGTTGTTTATTTACATTTTCGCATATTTTGAGTGTAAATGAATATCTTTTTATGAAATTAGTGTAACTTGAATATGACAAATAGTTATGTTGAAGCTGATTAGGTATTCTAGTCTTTGTTTTGAAATATATATCATTGTTTATCTCTGTCTCATAGACTCTGCCGGACCACTGACATCTGACGGGCCAGTGTAAGTACCAAAACATTTGATCAATTCCTCGCCTTACCTCTTTATCCTCAGCCTTATAATTAACAGGCAAGGTCAAATAAAAAATCTAGTATATTTTACAATCATTAATTACTTGCGTTGTTAAGTAACTAGGTTTATTTTGATGTTTGTTTACATATTGTAATGTTAATGTATTTTTTGCAATTCTTGGCAAAACTTGACCATACTTTCGCATAGCGTTGAGTTCATTGAATTTGCTATTTTTTTGTGTTTATTACGTATAATCAATAGTATTCTAAGGTTTATATTAGTTGAGATATAGGGATAATGTTTTTTCAAAAATTTGGTTATTTTCGTAGTTTTTTCAGCTTGTACGGTTTTATTATCATTCATTGTGTGTCTGAATAATTCTTTATATCTTAATCTATGGTTTAGATTGGGTTAACTTGATTATTGTTGTTTGTTTGCTAAATTTGCACTTTTAATTGGTATATTTTCTATTTATTTTTTTCATGAAGTTAATGTGATTTCAATATAAAAAATAGTTATGTAGAATCTCGTTAGGTATCATAATCTATTCTTTAAAGTATATATAACTGCTTCACGATGTGTACTAAAAATTCATATTTTCGTTTTATATATACGTCATCGAATACTACTTTTTTTCATTTTTCTAAACCATTAAAATTATTCATCATTTATTATTATATTATTCATTAGATTTCCTTAAACAATCGGGTATAATAAAATATAAGGAACAGGCCTGGTTTCCCGTCTTGAAAGGCGGGACTGTTTTCTTGTTTACATCGGCCGCCGTGACACCCACAACACTGGAACAACAGGATAATTTGGGCCGCCGACATCGGCCGCCGTGACACCCACAACACTGGAACAAGGTTTTTCTTGTTTACATCGGCCGCCGTGACACACACAACACTGGAACAACAGGATAATTTGAACACTGGAACAAGGAGTACTTGTGTGTACGAAGATGTGTTCTGGGTAAACAAACATGTCCGCCCACCGCAACGCTAATAAGGATAATTTGATGGCGAGCGGCCACGGATACAACGGGATGGGCATGGAGTCTGATGACTTCCCACCAATCGCCAAGCGACCGAGGACACCTTCTCCAAGCAGCGAGACGCCAGGTAAAACACCACGAACCACCCAGGACCAACATCCATCCACAGACCACCTGGTGAAGGCGTCATTCATGCTTAGAGCCACCAATGGAGCCAAAGTGTTTGCCAACCCCAGCAGGGTTTCCCATGCCCTCCACCAGTCATCCCTTGGTAAGTACATCATCGAGGGAGAAACACGGTCACTGGGCAATGGGTCATCCCTAATAGTTGCAGTGTGGGAGCACAACATCTCCAAAATCCCAGACCTAGAGGAACCCACCTTCACATTAGGGGAATGGGAGATAACCTGTAGGAGGGCCGACCGTGACGGTGAAGACTACAAGTACGCCAGGGTGGGGCCCCTAGCAGATGACACCAACATAGAGGAGATCCGGGATGGTTTCAAGTCCTTCGGGACGGAAGAGGTAGTGGAAATCACCTGGATTCCACCACACTGCCTTCCAAGGTCCACCACAGGGAGGTGGATAAGACTCAAGGTTAGGGGAACCATACCTACCAAGGTAGCCATTAACCAAATTGTATATTGGGCACGGCCTTTCCTTCTCCCTATGCTACGCTGTCCTGGGTGCCTAAAGATAGGACACTCCATCAACACCTGCAGGTCACCAAGTCGTTGTTCACGGTGCAGCGGACCACATTCATTCCACCTTAATGAAAACACCTGCACCAGACCGTACTACTGTTTCCAGTGTGGGGGGTCACATGGTCCAAGGTCTGCCTACTGCCCTCACAACCAGGACGCTCAGCAGCTGTACAGTACCCTAGCACGTGATGGGGTTACTCTTCCCGATATTAACAAACAACTCAGGGAACTACAGCTGCCTAAAACCCAGGCTCTTCACAGGCCACCACCACCACCACCCAAGCCAGCAACATCCCCATCACCACCTGCTAAAACAGTCCAGCCAGGAATCTCGTTCGCCTCAATTACAACAGAGAACAGGTACAACACCTTAATGACCCTCCAGGAAGAGGAAAACACTATACAAGACGCATCCATTGCCCCAACTCCACCACCAGCACGCAAATTGTACCACCCACGAAATTCTCCTCGTAGGCAGTCGGGTTACCTGCCACCCCCAACAACCCCAACCCCTCCTGACCTAGACAACGAAATACACCAGTCCGTTACCACAGCAGAAGTACACCATCAGCAGGACAACACAGCAAGACAAGGACGGGAAACACACCGCACCTCACGCCATACCAGCTCACCACCACAACACCTCCAAAACCCACCTTACCCACCAGAAAACACTTCCTCCTCACCCCCCATAGGAAACTTTCTCTCCAGCCTTTTCAGCCTTCTATGGAAAGGCTACCACCTTTACCAGAAAGGTACCTCAGTACCTAACATTTTAACAGCATTGTGGCCCACCCTCTCCATTCTCATGTCAACTTTCTTTTCATAAAAACACTCACCTTCCTACTCTGGAATGCCAGGTCTCTCCTCAGGAAATCCCAAGAACTCCAGTCTTACCTGCAGGACACAACTCCCTCAGTGGTCGGGCTGTGTGAGACTTGGCTCACCCCCACCCTCACACTCAACCTACCTGGATACTCCATCTACAGGCAGGACCGTCCTCAGGGACGCGGTGGGGGAGTCCTTCTCGCCCTTCGTGACGAGACAGTCCACTCGCGCCTCACACTTCCACCGTGGCAGAATGGACACCTGGAAATAGTCACTGCCCGGGTAGGCTTGCAAAGTGGTTGGCTCACAGTGGCAGTGTGCTACAACCCAGGTGGGAAAGCAACCTACCAGGAACTTGAGCACTATTTTTCCTCCCTTCCACCTCCAGTGCTCATCATGGGGGACTTTAATGCTCACCACCACAGCTGGGACCCTAACCTACCCCCTCACCACAGAAACTCTCCTGGTACTAGTCTGTTCCAAATCCTCTTGGACTCTCCCCATCTATCTCTACTCAGCCCACCAGGACTACCTACCAGATTCCACCCCTACACTGGTGCATCCTCAGTCTTGGACTTGTTTCTTGGGGACCCAAGATTCCACAATGCTACCTTCTCCACTGGCCCATACATGGGGAGTGACCACCTCCCTATTTTTGCCTCTCTCCCACAAGCCGCTCCCAGACCTCATCCTGGATGCCTGCCACGGTGGAAAATAAAATCCTCTGAGTGGTCAAGATACGCCGCGGGCCTCACAACTCCTCCTGACTTCTCCACTCTTTCCCTGGAGGAGGCAGCCGAGTCATTCAGTCTGACTCTGAAGGAAGCGGGTAAGACTGCCTTCCGCCTTACCACCCGTCACACTCCCCACCGCCCAGGAAAGCCATGGTGGAATGAAGACTGTGCCCAGGCAGTACTGGCCCGTCGTAGAGCCTGGAACATGTGGCGCAGGACTCCAACAACACAGGCAGGCAAAGAATACCGTCGACTGGATGCTATGTGTGTCAAAACCATCTCGCAAGCTAAGAGGAAAGCATGGGCTTCCCATTGCTCATCTCTTTCCTTCTCCTCCTCCACAAAAAGAACATGGAACTTCCTACACTCCATGGAAGGCACGAAGGCACGTCTCCCTATCCCCCTGCAAAGTCCTAACCAGACCCAAACAACCCTAGATGACCCTCAGAAGGCAGAAGTACTGGCAGAATATTATAAACAAAAAATAGGTATTCCTCCTACCCTCCGCCCACCTGCAGACCTCAACCAAGTCATAAACAGTGCCATCGTTTCTCCTGGCGTTCCTGAACTCACACAACCCTTCACCTCACAGGAACTGACCAAAGCTCTCCAGACGCTCAAAGCCAACAAAGCACCAGGACACGACCACATCCCTTATGAATTCATTACACACCTCACTCCACAGCTACAAAAAAGCCTCCTACTTATCTACAACACCAGCTGGCTGACAGGGCAATACCCAGCCTGTTGGAAACCATCCATCCTTATCCCCATCCCCAAACCTGGTAAAGACCCCACACTCCCATCAGCATACCGACCAATCGCCCTCCTCTCCTGCATTGGGAAGCTAATGGAGAGACTAGTCACTACCAGACTTACCTGGTGGCTGGAGGAAAAACACCTGCTAAGGGAGGAACAGTGTGGCTTTCGCCCCCACAGAAGTACCCTTGACGTGCTGGGTCAAATGGAGTACCATATATGTGACACCTACCGCCAGAGACAGGTCATGACAACCCTCTTTGTAGACCTGGAAGGGGCATTTGACTCAGCACCACACACGGGGATCCTGTATAAGCTGGCAAATATGGGCATCACAGGAACCACTCTCACCTGGGTCAAACACTTCCTCACTGACCGTTCCTTCCAGGCCGCAGTAGGTGCCTCCATGTCTTCCTCACACCACATACAGAGAGGTGTACCACAAGGGTCAATACTCAGCCCACTCCTTTTCAATACACTCCTGTCTGACCTCCACATCCCACTCCACTCACACCTCCTCATCTATGCTGATGATATCACCATCATCAGCAGGGCACCAACACTAACCCAGGCACAGACCAACCTGCAAGAAGCCGCAACAATGCTGGGGGATTGGGTGACCTCCTGGGGCCTCACACCCAGTGTAAGAAAAAGCACACTCATGTGCTTCACCCTGAAAACACTGCACACCCCCCCTCAAGTAACAATGTGCAGTGAGATCGTCCCATACTCTACAACACATACCTTCCTGGGGCTGCGCATGGATGGACCTCGTCTCTCCTGGGCCAGCCATGTGGAATACCTCCGCACCGCCTGTAACAAAAGGCTCAACATAATGAAGAGGATCGCAGGTATTCGCTGGGGTGCCAACCGTGATCTAATACTCCAGTATTACCTTGCCACCATCAGACCCAAACTCATGTATAGCAGCAGCATATATGGGTCAGCGGCATCATCTACCCTCACTAAGCTGGATACCATACAAAATAACGCACTCAGGATTTCTATGGGAGCTATGAAATCCTCTCCAATCATCTCCCTCCATGCTGAGAGTGGCATTCTTCCCTTGGCCAAACACAGAAGGGAGGTACTATGCCACCACTACCACCGCATCATGAGCCTGCCACTCTCCCATCCACTTAGCACTCTCTACACTAACTCTGGAGTGACACAACACACACCATCATGGCATCCTGGAGCCAGACAACCTTTGCAGGTGAGAGCCCTGCAAGCCTATAACATCCTCAGCTTGACTCCACCACCTCCACAGCCCACAAGACCAAACTCTCCTCTACCACCCTGGCTGGACATCTCACACATGTTTGCCCTCCATATTCCTGGCCTTCTTGCCAAGCAATCTGCCAGTATCCTAGCAGCTCCCCTCTTCCACCAGCTGGACAAGACACTATATTGCAACCACCTAAAAATATTTACTGATGGCTCCCTATCCCCAGCACCCCCTTCTACATCAGCAGCCATCTATGACCCTAGCGCCTCCATCTGCAGGACGTGGAGACTTCCACCAGAAACAGACGTGGTGACAGCGGAGCTTTACGCTCTCCACCAAGCCCTTACACACCTCTGCACCATCTATACTAAGGGCAAGGCTGTGGTATACACAGACTCCCTCTCATCACTTCATCTCCTCCTCTCCCGCCACCCAGCCTCATCCACAACTCTCGTCCACGCAATGCAACAGACCCTCCTCCACCTCCACACTGAGGGCTGGAACATCATCTTCCAGTGGGTGCCTTCACACTCAGGTGTTAGAGGTAACGAGGTCGCTGACGCGGCTGCCAAGATGGCCTTGTCGGAGGTAAACATTACACCTCTCTCCCTTCCTCTCTCCACGGCAAAGCGTCTCATCTCTCGGGTCTGCCGCTCTGCCTGGGACAACACCCTCCAAGATGCCCTCCACACCACATCCATGGGCCAATACCGCAGGGACTCCTCACCACAGCCGTGGATACGGAAACAATCCCGCGTCCTAGATGTCGCCCTCACCCGCCTCCGCCTCGGCCACACAACACTCGCGGCTCACCTACACCGCCTGCGTCTGTCCCCTGACCCACACTGCCCGTGGTGCAGGAACATTCAGGAGACTATCGAACACTTCCTACTACAGTGTCCGCGTTACCACTCTCACCGAGTATTACTCCGCTCCCAACTCCTGGCCCTGAACGTCACCACCTTTGACCTGCCTACTCTGCTAGCAGCAGCAGGCGTCCACCCCTCACGACAACCAGCTGTCATCCGTCTCACCACCGCCTTCTTGAAGAAGACGGGTCAGCTAACACGCCTGTGACAACCTCACAGGACTTCACCAGGGCTCATATGATCGACTGAATCGTCGCAGCCCTAAACAACAACAACAACAACAACAACATAGAGACAGAAGGTTAGAGGTTTATGGGGCGGCCTCACCTTCACTTCTCCATAAACTGGATGTCATTCAAAACACAGCCATGCGTATAGCCCTGGGAGCTTGCAGGTCCTCCCCAGTCACAGCCCTTCAGGCAGAATCCTCCCTATCCTCACTGTCACACCGACGCTCCACCCTCCTTGTCCGCACCTACACCAAACTTGCATCCTCACCTAGCTGCCACGCCCTCCACTCCTTCCTCCTCCGACAGAGTAGGGCACCACTTCTTGGCCCCCTACCATATCAAGCCCACACACCATTTGTAAAAAGAGCCCTCTCCTTCTTTGCCTCCCTCCGGGTGACCCCCCCCCTCCTTTCTCACTCTCGAGAAGACTTCCCCTTTGGGCCCTTGGTTTCCCCTCTCCTCCTTAATATCCTTGACACTGCACACAGACACACAATGGTCAAAGGCACACTGTCCGGTGCAGGGCAGGATCATTTTCAACAACCTCCTGCACACTCACTACCACAACTCCCTCCACATATACACTGACGGCTCCCTTCTCCCAACACCTCCCTCTGTTGGAGCTGCTATGTATGTCCCAGTACGTAACACTGCCACTGTCTGGAGGCTTCCGGCCTCTGCCTCCATTCTGACGGCAGAACTCTTTGCCATCAGAGAGGGCCTCAGGTTTGCCACCACACTCACCTCCCCTTGCTCAGTCACTCTCTTCTCAGACTCCCTCTCAGCCCTCCAACTCATCCGGCGCCACCGCCCCAAAACACACCACTCCCTCTGCTTCACCATTCACCACTTTCTTCTCCAACTGTCCTCTTCTGGCTTCTCCATCCACCTTCAGTGGGTCCCCTCACACGTCGGCATCATGGGTAATACAGTGGCCGATAGAGCGGCAGCGGAAGCACACTCCCACCCCTTCCCCATACACCTCCCCACTGACCAGACTGACTCACTGACTAACCTCCACACAGCCTGTAGACTACACTGGGACACAGACCTGACTAACGCCCTACAGTACACCTCACTTGGACGCATTAGACAAGACACACGACACCACTGGTGGACCTACTCCCCCAGCCGTGCCCTTGACACTGCCGTCACCAGACTCAGAATTGGACACAGCCGCCTAAACTCCCACCTACACAAGCTGGGCATGACTGATGACCCCCACTGCCCTTGGTGCCCTACACAACCAGACACCCCAGAACACCTCCTACTTACTGTCCTCGTCACCACTCCCACCGCATGGCACTCCTTCACTCACTGTCGTCTCTCCACATCCGCAGACCAACAATAACAGACATCTTAGGTGGCTCTCAAGATCCTGGCCTGGCCTTCAAAGTACTCAAACACACCAGGACCTTCCTCCAAAGGACAGGTCAACTCAACAGGATCTGATCCACTCATTCATCTGCAACCTGCACTTTTGGGGCACTAGAGGCTGTGGCACCACAGCCTGCACGGCCCCATCAAATTCCCAAGAAGAAGAAGTAGATATACATAATTAACGCCATTACACTGCTTCATTAAGGTAATTATATATATCTTACCCATTAATTAGGGGTTGGAATGGGTCAGTGGGTGGCTGTAATGAGATATACAAGTAGATGATGATGATTGAAAGACAGGTTAATTTATATAATTACCGCCATTACACTGCATCATTAAGGTATAATTATAAGCTGTACAAGGCTGTTAAGTGACTATATAAAAATAATCTTAAAGAGAAAATACGGTATTATTTTACATTTTCACCAGAATCCTCTAGAGAATATTATCCAAGTGGTTAGAGATACGGCAGTCCTATCCCCCGGTGGTCATCCGCTATTGGTACGGCAGTGTGCCTTATTATTGACCTGGTAAAGCATCTTTCTAGTTATGTTATGTTAGGTATGGTTTGGTTTGGTTATATAAGTTTTTTGACCCCATAGCTAGGCAACTGCCGTACCTATATGGGAGCACTGTAAGGATACGGCACTCATTATGGTTATAATAGGTTAGGTTAGGTCCGGTTTGGTTCGTTTGAAATATAAAAAACTAATATAACCGAACCTAACCGTACCTAACCAAACCTAATATAACTGGCTGCCGTACCCCTAGTTGTACAGCTGCCGTACCTCTAATTACTGCCTACTTGTAATGTTGTTTTAAGCTGTTTTACATGCTGTTTAATGCTGTTATATATGCTGTTTTAATGCTACCTTACTAAACATGAAAGGTTTACTCAACAGATACATGAATTCGGGGAGTCAATACGTACATGAATTCTAGGAGTCAATACGTACATGAATTCTAGGAGTCAATACATACATGAATTCTAGGAGTTGACTGTTAGGTTGTATAGAATCATTTAAACAAGAGATTTTAGAAAGAATTATATCTATACTTACACGATGCAATGTTGTCAACTTGTGTCGATGAAAATGTTGCTGAAAGACGTCAACTCGGCCTGTAAGATAAATAATAATAATAATAATAATAATAACTAAGGTCAACAATAGTTCCCCAAGACTCTTATATAAAACACATTTCAACACAACCGCATTAATTACAGTGAAAAATACGAGGCACTACAATATAACCAGTGATAATCAACATTTTTACCAGTAACTCAAATTGATCACTACACCACAATATCTGTTATCATCATCCTGAGCAATACGAGGCAATACCAGCGCAGTACTTCTACGATATGTACCGTATTGAAGCAGAAGGAGTCGATAAAG
>JAXIVD010001616.1:22500-35000 GCA_036785275.1 Cancer borealis
AGTCAATACGTACATCAATTCTAGGAGTCATACGTACATCAATTCTTGGAGTCATACGTACATGAATTCTTGGAGTCAATACGTACATCAATTCTAGGAGTCAATACGTACATGAATTCTATTAGTTGACTGTTAGGTTGTATAGAATCATTTAAGGTTAAGCTGCTGCATGAGATTCAGTTCCGGTATCCATCAATGAAGATGCTCTCCAGAACGTCAGCCGGGCAAGTCCAACCCCCCACTGCGGTGCCCGACCACATTAGTTCCTCCACAGTAAACAGCTTAAGCATCACAAGCCCGGGCGGAGACTCCATCTGCCGACCAAGGGAATGCAAGGCCAGCACTGTACTAGCCAGGTTAGGTGATCAGAACCGAATGGAGAGGAAAGTTAGGAAAAGATTAAGAATGTTTAGTCTCTCTCTCTTAAGACGGTTAGGGATACAGGGAGGAATCTGCACCACACTTCACACCACACTACACCACACCACACCACACCACCACACTTACTCTGACAAACTTGAGCCTCTGGAGAATATTATCCTTCACGATCTGTTCTCTCTCTCGGCCTCTCCTGCAGCCTTCAATCACCTGTAAGAATGATTACCGTTACCTTACTGGGAACAAATTTGATTGATATATTTATTTATTTTATTTATTTATTTATTTTTAATGTGTACGGCATTAGTGTACGCGCATAACACACACGTTGCACACACACTAGAGTCTATTATCAATATATACCTCCAATATAAACAGTGTATATATAATGAGAAAGATATTAAGTGGTAAAGAAATGTTTCAGAAATATTACTATAGGTTTAAAATTGTATAATAATGATAGGGTGTAATTTAAATCAGATTTCATCATTAGATAGACAACATCAAACTTAATACATTAACTTCTATATATTATTGCCGTAAAACAAATATTTTCCGAGTAAAATTGCAAAAACACATTCAACCAAATTTACGTGCAAATATTTTGAGCGACAAAATTGAAAATCTACAATTGTTACAGAAACCTAAAAAATAACATAAATAACACACTCAACACACACACACATCCAAACACACACCTAAACACACTCAAACACCCACTTTATGCCCCAAAACACACCCAAACATCCCAAAAAACACATTTATCCCTCAAATAAACACAATTTTTACCCCCAAACACACCTAAACACCCCAAAAACTGCACACATACTTAAAAGCACATTCCTCACCCCTAAATACACATAAGAATACACATACAGTCATCCACATCCACATCCACAGACAACAATCAAAAAATTAACTTAACCTAACCTTGTAATTAGGTATGTGTGCGTGTGTGTACGTTTAACTTAACTTAATCTAACCTTGTAAGTAGATATGTGTGCCTGTGTGTTTTTATGTATGTGTGTGTATATATATATATATATATATATATATATATATATATATATATATATATATATATATATAATGTTTTGTTTAATGTAATATTTATATAACAATATTTTCCCTTCCCTTACCTTACCTTCCTACCTAACTAATTTACCTTCCTTCCTCCCTCCTTCTCTCCCTCCCATTTGTAGTATTAGATCTAGTATTTTTTACATGTCAAACTATAATAATAATAATAATAATAATAATAATAATAATAGATTTAAGACACTAGAAAAATATGGTAGACGATAGATGAGACGAGAGTTGAGGGAAACTGCGATAGAGAAAGAGAGCGAGCGGTAATATTATAACTAATATTTTTTACATATTAAACTATACCTACAGCTTTTTCCTATTAATACAATGTTATGCCATATTGATACTACATATTTGACCGCTCAGCAAAGGTATAAAGCCATTAATAAGGTAAATAATGACGAGATAAAATAAGAATGCGACGGGAGAGAAAATGCGACGGAGAAAGAGAGCGACTTTTGGTGTCAAGCCTTTAGAAGTTAGTTATTGAAGTTATACATTAATTTTGTAATCTGTAATAACTAACACATACTCCCTAACGCATAAACTAACTTATAAACTAACTAACAGGAGGTATAAATAAGTTAGTAAGTTAAATTTTGTAAAAGTTATAACAGGTTTCTTTTTTTATATATCACACTATATCTACGACTTTGTCCTCCTAATAAAATGTTATGCCATATTATTACTATATATTTAATGCCTCAACAAAGGTCTAATGACATTAATAAGGTCAATATTGAGGAGATAATATACAGAGTACTCTCACCGTCCGCCATTACGTGACATAACCGAGCTGATGATGATGATGATGATGATGATCACCTGAATAAATCCTCCTCCATTTCGCCTGCTATTTCCGCCTCCTCTGCCCGCTTACCAGTCTAACGACCCTTGTTTTGGGGGCTGACAGGGCCTGGCAGGGTCCTGGGTAAGTAACGCTGCAGGGTGAATGGCTGAGGCGGCAGGAGAGAGTCCTTAAGATCACTTTTCAATTCACCTCTTCCTGCTTTGGCGGCCATCTTGTGGAGTTATGTCATATGGAGCTGATGATGATGATGATGGTATGTGCACGGAGTGACTTGCTAGACGTACGACTCATTGCTTCATAGTATTTTGAAATGTTGAACTCTTATTCAATATTACTAAACTAACAAATAATATTGATAAAATCTGACTCCACCATCGTGTTTATGATACATTAATGTATATTATAGGCAATTAATATATACAGTAACATTATATCTATAATAAGATAATTGAAGGGAAATGAGATAACTATTAATAATTTTTCTCATATGTTTTACTTAAACTCAATGTAACTTATTTAATTTTACTCGCATGGAATTTTAAATCACTGATTCAAAATCTGCACACTTTTTTGGTCCCGATGGTATATAATAATTACTAATAAGAAAAACATTACGTTGTTAAAAAGCGCAGTATATATCTTGCATCCTACAGAGCCACACATCACAATTTTGTTAACATAAGGTGGTTAAAATGCCTTGTATATTATAGTGATTGCAATCTGATGCCTGACGAGCTACTTAAATGTATTATAAGTATAGGATATATGTTTGTAACAAATTATATCTATCATTAATATAATATTTAACACTATTTCACTCTTGTATTTTTTAATAATAATAATTATTACACACACACACACACACACACACACACACACACACACACACACACACACACACACACACACACACACACACAGACACACACACACACACACACACACACACACACACACAATCTCTCTCTCTCTCTCTCTCTCTCTCTCTCTCTCTCTCTCTCTCTCTCTCTCTCTCTCTCTCTCTCTCTCTCTCTCTCTCTCTCTCTCTCTTTATCGCTCTCTAACTCATTAAATATTTATCTTTTTTCACATATTTCTGGCTCTGTGTATTCGTCTCGTTCTGCTGATGTCACAGTTTTTTTTTCAAATTTTTTCAAATTTTTTTTTTTTACGAATGAGGGAAGAGGGAAATATAAATGATAAATAGAGGAAGAGAGAGAGAAACAGATAATAAAAGAAGAATTAACCCTTTAATGACCTTGAACTCCTCGACTCTAACTAAGATGCCAGCTAATATTTATCAACTTTAAACCTAATTATAACGATATCACGTTACTTTCTTGACTAAAACTGATATATATTTATAGTAACTAACATATATAAACGTAATGATACCTTTGCAGGGATTCAATATCGCTATATATTAATATATTTAACAATTTGTATAATTCGTCACTTGACAAACAACAACATTTTCTGTATTACGTGGCATTTAGAAAACGAACTATACTGAGTAGAAATGACGTGTTTTTGAGTGAAATACTGCATGAATATAAGAATATAAGAACATAAGAACATAAGAAATGGAGACCTACTCCCTGATAGGCACATTGGCACTTACCTGTGAGGTTAAGACTGGTTTGAATTTATTAAATTTTACATTTACTCTATAGCAGCTGCCAGTTAGTTATATATGTATATCCATCACTTTCTTCCTTTTTTTATTAATATATATGCCTTGTTCAGATTAATCATTGTTTAAATAGTATTACCTATGATATATTATTTAATTATGAAGTAAGTGATTGTAAGGAAAAGTTATATATGGGGATAATTAAAATAAAGAATAAAATTACAAGTTTAACATATTGTTGATGTTAACCCTTCTACTACGGAATTCCATTCATTGTATTCCTGGGAGTAGCACCGTAGACTTTTTTCACTATGGTATGCCATTCATCCTATTCCTCGGAGTAACTCCGCAGACTTTTTATTGTTATTATTATACTAATCAACACACACACACACACACACACACATACACACACACACACACACACACACACACACACACACACACACACACACACACACACACACACATTTTTCATAATAAAACACATTAATATAAGATATATATATATATATATATATATATATATATATATATATATATATATATATATATATATATAGAGAGAGAGAGAGAGAGAGAGAGAGAGAGAGAGACGTATATTAATTATTTTTATCACTAACTGACTCTTCTGAACCATTAGTTTGATGTGTGTGATAGCTAGGAGTAATTATAATGATTTTGGTATATTAATCGTACGTCTGGCTCCACTGTCATTGTTTATGTCATGAATACAGATATTTTAATGATAAATAATGTGTTTAATGTTATCCAATAGGTGATTTATTTTTATTATATATATGTTTTAGAAGGTATTTGATAGTTATAATTCATTCTTTTTATCAGAGAGAGAGAGAGAGAGAGAGAGAGAGAGAGAGAGAGAGAGAGAGAGAGAGAGAGAGAGAGAGAGAGAGAGAGAGAGAGAGAGAGAGAGAGTATTTCCGCCGTAAACCCATTTTCTGTATTTGTTTATTTATCATGCGACGAATTTACATATTGTTTAATATATTAATATATAGCGATATTGAAACACTGGAGATGCATCATTACGTTTATATATGCCAGTTACTATGAATATATATCAGTTTTAGTCAAGAAAAGTGACGCAAATTTGTTATAATTAGTTTGAAACATGATAAATGGTAGCTGGTATTCTTGTAAAATTGAGAGGTGTTCAAGGTTATTAAAGGGTTAATTCTTCTTTTATTATCTGTTTCTTTCTCTCTTCCTCCATTCATTATCTCTATTTTCCCTCTTCCCTCATTCGTAAAAAAAAAAAAATTCAAAAAAATTCGAAAAAAAAACTGTGACATCAGCAGAACGAGACGAATACACAGAGCCAGAAATATATGAAAAAAGATAAATATTTAATGAGTTAGAGAGAGATAAAAATAGAGAGAGATTGAGAGAGTGAGAGTGAGAGTGAGAGAGAGAGAGAGAGAGAGAGAGAGAGAGAGAGAGAGAGAGAGGGAGAGAGGGAGAGGGAGAGGGCGAGGGCGAGAGCAAGAGAGAGAGAGAGAGAGAGAGAGAGAGAGAGAGAGAGAGAGAGAGAGAGAGAGAGAGAGAGAGAGAGAGAGAGAGAGAGGGAGAGAGAGGAGAGGGAGAGGGAGAGGGCGAGGCGAGAGAGAGAGAGAGAGAGAGAGAGAGAGAGAGAGAGAGAGAGAGAGAGAGAGAGAGAGAGAGAGAGAGAGAGAGAGAGAGAGAGAGAGAGAGGGCGAGGGCGAGGGCGAGGGCGAGAGCGAGAGAGAGAGAGAGAGAGAGAGAGAGAGAGAGAGAGAGGAGAGAGAGAGAGAGAGAGAGAGAGAGAGAGAGAGATAAAGAGAAAGAGATAAAGAGAGAGAGAGAGAGAGAGAGAGAGAGAGAGAGAGAGAGAGATAAAGAGAAAGAGATAAAGAGAGAGAGAGAGAGAGAGAGAGAGAGAGAGAGAGAGAGAGAGAGAGAGAGAGAGAGAGAGAGAGAGAGAGAGAGAGAGAGAGAGAGAGAGAGAGAGAGAGAGTGACAGAGAGAGAGAGAGATATTAGAAATATTTTTTGCAGCATCTGATAAACATTTTAAAACTTTCTATATAATGATTAAAAAATATATTTAGCTCAATAGAAATGATAATATAGAGGTTAGGTTAGGTTAGGTTATTTTAAGATGTAACCCCTTCATGTTTGTAATGTTGCTTGGCTTCAGAAACGTATGAGTGGGTTAGTGAGGTCAGGTCAAGAGAGGTCACATGTCACACTCATCCCAGATATAACTACTCAATAATCTGCTACCACAACTAAGCTACAATTTGATATTTATTTTATATTTCTATTTATTCATATTAATATATATTTGATCTATGTTAATCTATATTTATATTGAATGGATTTAACACTTGACTTTAGGAGTGAATGAAATAATATGAATGTTATATAATTATTACCTTAACTAACAGTGGTAGTGTGCTGGCCTTGCATTCACTTGGCTGACAGATTACTGAGGCCGCGTGCAGACCCGTCATGCTTAAGCTGGGTACTCGGAAGGTTAAGTTAGGTTAGATTAAGTTAGGTTAGGTTAAGTTAGGTTAGGTTAAGTTAGGTTAAGTTAGGTTAGGTTAAGTTAGGTTAAGTTAGGTTAGGTTAAGTTAGGTTAAGTTAGGTTAGGTTAAGTTAGGTTAAGTTAGGTTAGGTTAAGTTAGGTTAAGTTAGGTTAGGTTAAGTTAGGTTAAGTTAAGTTAGGTTAAGTTAGGTTACGTTAAGTTAGGTTATGTTTTATGCCCTTGACTGGTCCTCCAATAGCATAAAAGATGAAGTATGTGTCAGATATCGCTGCCGAAGGAATATACTTACCTTCTCTCGGGTAGATATTGTTTCCGTAGCAATATCTTTTCTCTCACTCAGGTAGATGTTTGTTTCATTAGTAATATATCTTGTCTCGGGTAGATGTTTGTTTCATTAGTAATATATCTTGTCTCGGGTAGATGTTTGTTTCATTAGTAATATATCTTGTCTCGGGTAGATGTTTGTGTCCGTAGTAATATATCTTTTGTCTGGTCTATGTCTGTCTGTCTGTCTGTCGTAGGAGAACAGTGTGATGGCAACCCAGTGGAGTCTATACGATGAATACCGGACAGCTGAAAATAATAATAATAATAATAATAATAGCATAACATAGCATAGCATAGCATAGCATAGCAGAGTAGTAGGAACAAAAACCTTGATTAATTCTTTATTCATTTCTGTATTTTTATAGATTATTTATAACCAATTTTATTTTATTCTATTATTTTTTATATACTTATTCAAATATAGTTATCATATCAAAATACTAATCATGTTTTTCTATGTATCTATTCACATCAAACTATATATTTCAGGGAAGAAGGAAGAGGAGGAAGGAGAGAGTGAGAAGAAGTTGGAGGATGAGGAGGAGGAGGAGGAGGAGGTGGAGGAGGAGGTGGGTGGAGTGAGGGTGGATGGTCTGCTTCGAGGGTAATATCCACTTACTCCACGCGTTCAAAGACTCAAATTACTCCAAGAAGTCACACTCAAACTCACGTAAATATATATCTGTCGTGTATTCATTCTATCTATAAGTAATGATAATATAGTAATCTCTCTCTCTCTCTCTCTCTCTCTCTCTCTCTCTCTCTCTCTCTCTCTCTCTCTCTCTCTCTCTCTCTCTCTGTATGTCTGTATGTCTGTATGTCTGTACACATATACACACATCTATAAGCTGAGAGGTGAATAAATGTCAATAATTCTTCACCTATCTATCTGTCTCTCTGTCTGTCTGTCTGTCTGTCTGTTTGTTGAGGTAATTAATCACATTTACATACTTCTAAATTAACAAATCAAGTATTAATTAAAGTGATTTCCTTAGAGTTGGCAGGGACAGGGACAGGGGAAGAGGCAGGGGAAGGGGAAGGGGAAGGATGTCAAGCAGGGGAGCTATGGAGGTTCCTGTCCCTTGCTACAGAAGGAAGAAGAATTAATTGCATTACATTTTGTAGGGATTCCCAGGTGAGTCTCCTGTGTGTGTGTGTGTGTGTGTGTGTGTGTGTGTGTGTGTGTGTGTGTGTGTGTGTGTGTGTGTGTGTGTGTGTCAGTCTTCCTGGTACAGTTTTATGGACATATCTGAATGAATTGAATCAGTTTTCTTCACCTTCTTATCAATTTTCTGTCATATTTGTATAACTGATAGTGATTTTTTGATGGATATGATTGTATTTGAAGCCTTAATGGGTGATGTGCATTACTTTAGTTGTATTTACTTGTGTCCGTGTTTGGTGCTGGCTGTTTACGGTAATCCTTCCTTCACGGCCGAGCCTCAAGGGTTCCCGTGTGGAGGGAACGGAAGGAGAATTGCTGGAGCCGAGGTGACGTCAACCCTTCCTAACCTAACTCAACCTAGCCTAACCTAACCTCATGTAAAGCTTAAGTCAGACCTTTGTGGTAGTGTTCCAAGGTCACCGAGGAATGGTGACCTCTCTTGACTGGCGACCTATGACCCCGCCTGACCCTTCCGTCCACGGCCCTGGATGACACTTTGAGGTTATGGCATGTGGATAGAAGAGACAAGTGTGTGTGTGTGTGTGTGTGTGTGTGTGTATGTGTGTGTGTGTGTGTGTGTGTGTGTGTGTGTGTGTGTGTGTGTGTGTGTGTGTGTGTAATTTCTGTTTTTAATTTTTATTTATGGGTGTTGTCTAATTTTTTTTTTTTTTTTTTTTCCATTATTCGTTGAAGTTTATTTAATTGTTTTTTTGAACAATTCTTTTCTTTAAGCCCAAAATGTGTTCTTTTTATTTTATTTTATTTTTTAAATTCCTCCAATGATTATAAATTTCTGAAAAGTATATATAATTCTAAGCATTTTTTTTTTTTATAAGTCAGTTTATGTATATTGAAAAACTGGTCAAGTGTTAGAATTTTGACTTCATTTTGAAACACCATAACTATAACTATTAGAACAGACACACATTAATTATAAAACACACATTATATCATGTCAATACAATATTCAAGAGTACAATAGAACACCTGATATAATACCTAATTATAATAGACCTAATTAATTATAGACCAGTGTCATTAACCAACCTAATGAACAGAACACTTAGCAAGAGGAGGAATATTAACAGATAGACAATTTGGATTCAGAACAGGAAGAACATATATTACCACAGTAGCGTTCAACATTGTGTGGTTAACTGGCTTTACGCGCCAACATTCTTAACCATTATTTGTAGCGTACGAAGGGTAAAAATTATTAGTACGCAGAGTCGTCACACATTATACGCATCATACAAGGCAGCGTAGCAGTTGAAAAGATTATGAGGATAGAATTGAAGAAGGAAATCATTGAAAAACATAACAGAGGAGTGTGTGTAATGGACTTAACAACACAATTAAACCAAGATTTTTAGGGGATTACGACGGATTGATTATATTTCAATTAATCTTAGTCGGAAAAATTTATCCGTAAGACGAGTTAATCTGAAAATGAGGTCTGTCTCGGAACAATCAAATCAAACTCAATGTATTAATGTATTATGTTATAACTTAATTTTGAAAGCCTTATACTATAACTATTGTATTATAAAGCGACTATCAGACACACACTCACTATAAGACATGTATTATATTATAACTTAATAATTATGAAACACTTTCAAAACTATTACATTATAAACCAAAGAGTACACACACACTCACTATAATGATAATAATAATTTAATTAAGAAATCATTATAAAAACATTACATTATAACTTAATTTTGGAACATTTTAATTAATGCATTATAAAGCTAAGTTAGTCTCATTATAACACATTAATTACACAATTACAGGTGTTTAGTGTGACTAATTGATATAAACACAACCTTACCTATGAGTAATTAGCAAGTGATTAGTGTTTGTATTCACCTGAGTACTGAGTGAAGGTGTGGAACTAATTAACTTAACTAATTAATCATTATATTACCTGCTTGCTAGGCTGAGGGAGTGGGAGGGAAGTAAGATGTGCTGGGGGAGGGAGGTAAGGTGTGACAGACAGACAGACAGACTGACAGAGCGAGCAAGGCAGACAGACAGACAGACAGACAGGCAGCAATATTAAACCTAACTCACCCTGACGTCACTGAATTCTTGATTTATAATTTGTTGATCTATTTTAACGTCTCCCACACCATTGGACTAGAGGAAATGTATATATAGTTATTTATTTATACATATTTATATATATTTATACATATTTATTTGTGTGCACATATATTGAACCATACATAACTCTCTCTCTCACACACACATACACACATACACCTCTTCCTTCCTCCTATATTCTCTCCCTGTGTGTAAATATTGTTTCGTTGGTACAGAGAGGAGCGAGGGAGAGTCAAGCAGTGTGTTGGTGGCCGTGATGCAGGAATATAGGCGATCGAGACGAAACTTAAGCGTGAAAATGCCACATAAATTATTAAATCACAGGCGATACGAGAAACTTTTTGCCCCGTATAGCCCCGTCAAGTCCCGTCAAGCCCCGGAAAACATTTTAAAAGCCTAAATATTAAGCTAAGTCTGTTCCTAGCATCTCGAATTGTAACTTTTTCCTCCTTATTCATTCCTAGCCATTTCATTCCTACCCATTCCATTCCAACCCATTTCTATTTCATCTTAACCCATTCCGACCAGTGTTCCGGCCTTGCCCCGCCTTGCCTTGTGTGTGTGTGTGTGTGTGTGTGTGTGTGCCCCGCCCCGCCCCGCCCCGCACTCAACACCCACGCGTAATCCACCAGCTTTTAACGACCACCACACAACTGATACCACGTCACCTCAACACCATGTCATCTGGTATTATTAAACACATGCGTTGTGTAATGTATTAACTGTACTATATTCACTTGTAAGGATGTGAAAGTCATATAATAAACAGTGTTAGGGTACGCGGGCGCTTGTATGCTTATGTAATGTGTATGATATAAGGTAGTGTTTTGATGAGGGCAGGATGCAGACAGGCGGTGCGCGCTGCGGGGCGGGGCGGGGCAGGCAGGCAGTCACCCCACATTTCTCAGTAACCTCACTTGCCCAACGGACTCGTATAACCCCGCCAGACATATCCACAGATAGATATGATGATAAAATCTCATGAAAATATAAAGATACGTGGATATAATCATGTATAACTTATATGCAGACCGTTTTGTGAAGCTGAAATCATTTCTTTAAGTCAGTCGTTTTTCCAAAATCTCATTTTTTCAAAGGACTCGCACAAGCACGCGAGTCATACCAACAGATAGATATGATGCTAAAACTTTATGAAAAGTTAAAGATATATAGATATAATGCTGTATAGCTTAATTATAGGCCATTTTATGAAGCCAAAATCAACCTCTCCGTCAGTTTTCCTCATATTTCTGGTTTATTTTGAACTGATTCATTGCCCCAGTACACCAAAAAGTTGCGTTTTGTCATGATGTATATGTTTCAAGTCATTAAACTTAAGTTCCTAATGGTAAACAAGAGATATTCCACATTTTGTTAGCAGAAACTTAAATCTGGTTGGAAGTGGGAGTAGGGAAGTAGAGGAACTGACGGGGAGGGGTAAGCGAATGGGGGGCTGAGAGGGGGAGTAGGGGCAGGGATGCAGTGACGGGGTGGGGTAAGAAAATGGGGGGCTGAGAGGGGGAGTAGGGGCGGGGATGCAGTGACGGGGTGGGGTAAGAAAATGGGGGGCTGAGAGGGGGAGTAGAGGCAGGGATGCAGTGACGGGGTGGGGTAAGCGAATGGGGGGCTGAGAGGGGGAGTAGGGGCAGGGATGCAGTGACGGGGTGGGGTAAGCGAATGGGGGGCTGAGAGGGGGAGTAGGGGCAGGGATGCAGTGACGGGGTGGGGTAAGCGAATGGGGGGCTGAGAGGGGGAGTAGGGGCAGGGATGCAGTGACGGGGTGGGGTAAGCGAATGGGGGGCTGAGAGGGGGAGTAGGGGCGGGGATGCAGTGACGGGGTGGGGTAAGAAAATGGGGGGCTGAGAGGGGGAGTAGGGGCAGGGATGCAGTGACGGGGTGGGGTAAGCGAATGGGGGGCTGAGAGGGGGAGTAGGGGCAGGGATGCAGTGATGGGGTGGGGTAAGCAAATGGGGGGGCTTAGAGGGAGAGTAGGGGGAGGGATGCAGTGACGGGATGGGGTAAGCAAACGGGGGGCTGAGAGGGAGAGTAGTGGGAGCGATGGAGTGACAGGGTGGGGTAAGCAATTGGGGGGTGAGAGGGAGAGTAGGGGGAGGGATGGAGTGACAGGGTGGGGGGGAGACAGATCTTCTTATCATCATTCGTCATAATATTTGTTTTGTTATTAATTTCTCATCAACGACTCTGTTTTAAGACAATTTACACGAATACTTGTATGTGTATCTATTTAATATATTGCCATGAATTATAATTTTATCATATGAATTGTCTTTATTTCTTCGATATTTTAAATTTATCTAAATTGGACGTGTGTTTAAATGTTTCGACTTAACCATAATGAAATTGAAAAGCAAACTGTATCTTTCAAGGCCAATAATTGCAAAGTTAATTACATTACAGTAATACATTATAATAATACACATATAATGATCACCTC
>JAXIVD010001616.1:40000-50000 GCA_036785275.1 Cancer borealis
TATTATTATTATTTTCAGCTGTCCGGTATTCATCGTACAGACTCCACTGGGTTGCCATCACACTGTTCTCCTACGACAGACAGTCAGACAGACATAGACCAGACAAAAGATATATTACTACGGACACAAACATCTACCCGAGACAAGATATATTACTAATGAAACAAACATCTACCTGAGTGAGAGAAAAGATATTGCTACGGAAACAATATCTACCCGAGAGAAGGTAAGTATATTCCTTCGGCAGCGATATCTGACACATACTTCATCTTTTATGCTATTGGAGGACCAGGCAAGGGCATAATACCTAACCTAACTTAACCTAACCTAACCTAACCTAACTTAACCTAACTTAACCTAACCTAACTTAACCTTCCGAGTACCCAGCTTAAGCATGACGGGTCTGCACGCGGCCTCAGTAATCTGTCAGCCAAGTGAATGCAAGGCCAGCACACTACCACTGTTAGTTAAGGTAATAATTATATAACATTCATATTATTTCATTCACTCCTAAAGTCAAGTGTTAAATCCATTCAATATAAATATAGATTAACATAGATCAAATATATATTAATATGAATAAATAGAAATATAAAATAAATATCAAATTGTAGCTTAGTTGTGGTAGCAGATTATTGAGTAGTTATATCTGGGATGAGTGTGACATGTGACCTCTCTTGACCTGACCTCACTAACCCACTCATACGTTTCTGAAGCCAAGCAACATTACAAACATGACGGGGTTACATCTTAAAATAACCTAACCTAACCTAACCTCTATATTATCATTTCTATTGAGCTAAATATATTTTTTAATCATTATATAGAAAGTTTTAAAATGTTTATCAGATGCTGCAAAAAATATTTCTAATATCTCTCTCTCTCTCTCTCTCTCTCTCTCTCTCTCTCTCTCTCTCTCTCTCTCTCTCTCTCTCTCTCTCTCTCTCTCTCTCTCTCTCTCTCTCTCTCTCTCTCTCTCTCTCTCTCTCTCTCTCTCTCTCTCTCTCTCTCTCTTTCTCTTTATCTCTTTCTCTTTATCTCTCTCTCTTTATCTCTCTCTCTTTCTCTCTCTCTCTCTCTCTCTCTCTCTCTCTCTCTCTCTCTCTCTCTCTCTCTCTCTCTCTCTCTCTCTCTCTCTCTCTATCTTATATTAATGTGTTTTATTATGAAAAATGTGTGTGTGTGTGTGTGTGTGTGTGTGTGTGTGTGTTGATTAGTATAATAATAACAATAAAAAGTCTGCGGAGTTACTCCGAGGAATAGGATGAATGGCATACCATAGTGAAAAAAGTCTACGGTGCTACTCCCAGGAATACAATGAATGGAATTCCGTAGTAGAAGGGTTAACATCAACAATATTTTAAACTTGTAATTTTATTCTTTATTTTAATTATCACCATATATCATTTTTTCGTACAATCACTTACTTCATAATTAAATAATATATCATAGGTAATACTATTTAAACAATGGTTAATCTGAACAAGGCATATATATTAATAAAAAAAGGAAGAAAGAGATGGATATACATATATAACTAACTGGCAGCTGCTATAGAGTAAATGTAAAATTTAATAAATTCAAACCAGTCTTAACCTCACAGGTAAGTGCCAATGTGCCTATCAGGGAGTAGGTCTCCATTTCTTATGTTCTTATGTTATGTTCTTATATTCTTATATTCTTATATTCATGCAGTATTTCACTCAAAAACCTGTCATTTCTACTCAGTATCGAATATTTAGTTCGTTTTCTAAATGCCACGTAATACAGAAAATGTTGTTGTTTGTCAAGTGACGAATTATACAAATTGTTAAATATATTAATATATAGCGATATTGAATCCCTGCAAAGGTATCATTACGTTTATATATGTTAGTTACTATAAATATATATCAGTTTTAGTCAAGAAAGTTTAGGTGATTTCGTTATAATTAGGTTTAAAGTTGATAAATATTAGCTGGCATCTTAGTTAGAGTCGAGGAGTTCAAGGTCATTAAAGGGTTAATTCTTCTTTTATTATCTGTTTCTCTCTCTCTTCCTCCATTTATCAACTCTATTTACCTCTTCCCTCATTCGTAAAAAAAAAAAATTCAAAAAAATTTGAAAAAAAAACTGTGACATCAGCAGAACGAGACGAATACACAGAGCCAGAAATATGTGAAAAAAGATAAATATTTAATGAGTTAGAGAGCGATAAAGAGAGAGAGAGAGAGAGAGAGAGAGAGAGAGAGAGAGAGAGAGAGAGAGAGAGATTGTGTGTGTGTGTGTGTGTGTGTGTGTGTGTGTGTGTGTGTGTGTGTGTGTAATAATTATTATTATTAAAAAATACAAGAGTGAAATAGTGTTAAATATTATATTAATGATAGATATAATTTGTTACAAACATATATCCTATACTTATAATACATTTAAGTAGCTCGTCAGGCATCAGATTGCAATCATTATAATATACAAGGCATTTTAACCACCTTATGTTAACAAAATTGTGATGTGTGGCTCTGTAGGATGCAAGATATATACTGCGCTTTTTAACAACGTAATGTTTTTCTTATTAGTAATTATTATATACCATCGGGACCAAAAAAGTGTGCAGATTTTGAATCAGTGATTTAAAATTCCATGCGAGTAAAATTAAATAAGTTACATTGAGTTTAAGTAAAACATATGAGAAAAATTATTAATAGTTATCTCATTTCCCTTCAATTATCTTATTATAGATATAATGTTACTGTATATATTAATTGCCTATAATATACATTAATGTATCATAAACACGATGGTGGAGTCAGATTTTATCAATATTATTTGTTAGTTTAGTAATATTGAATAAGAGTTCAACATTTCAAAATACTATGAAGCAATGAGTCGTACGTCTAGCAAGTCACTCCGTGCACATACCATCATCATCATCATCAGCTCCATATGACATAACTCCACAAGATGGCCGCCAAAGCAGGAAGAGGTGAATTGAAAAGTGATCTTAAGGACTCTCTCCTGCCGCCTCAGCCATTCACCCTGCAGCGTTACTTACCCAGGACCCTGCCAGGCCCTGTCAGCCCCCAAAACAAGGGTCGTTAGACTGGTAAGCGGGCAGAGGAGGCGGAAATAGCAGGCGAAATGGAGGAGGATTTATTCAGGTGATCATCATCATCATCATCATCATCAGCTCGGTTATGTCACGTAATGGCGGACGGTGAGAGTACTCTGTATATTATCTCCTCAATATTGACCTTATTAATGTCATTAGACCTTTGTTGAGGCATTAAATATATAGTAATAATATGGCATAACATTTTATTAGGAGGACAAAGTCGTAGATATAGTGTGATATATAAAAAAAGAAACCTGTTATAACTTTTACAAAATTTAACTTACTAACTTATTTATACCTCCTGTTAGTTAGTTTATAAGTTAGTTTATGCGTTAGGGAGTATGTGTTAGTTATTACAGATTACAAAATTAATGTATAACTTCAATAACTAACTTCTAAAGGCTTGACACCAAAAGTCGCTCTCTTTCTCCGTCGCATTTTCTCTCCCGTCGCATTCTTATTTTATCTCGTCATTATTTACCTTATTAATGGCTTTATACCTTTGCTGAGCGGTCAAATATGTAGTATCAATATGGCATAACATTGTATTAATAGGAAAAAGCTGTAGGTATAGTTTAATATGTAAAAAATATTAGTTATAATATTACCGCTCGCTCTCTTTCTCTATCGCAGTTTCCCTCAACTCTCGTCTCATCTATCGTCTACCATATTTTTCTAGTGTCTTAAATCTATTATTATTATTATTATTATTATTATTATTATTATTATTATAGTTTGACATGTAAAAAATACTAGATCTAATACTACAAATGGGAGGGAGGGAAGGAGGGAGGAAGGAAGGTAAATTAGTTAGGTAGGAAGGTAAGGTAAGGGAAGGGAAAATATTGTTATATAAATATTACATTAAACAAAACATATATGTATATATATATATACACACATACATAAAAACACACAGGCACACATATCTACTTACAAGGTTAGGTTAAGTTAAGTTAAACGTACACACACGCACACATACCTAATTACAAGGTTAGGTTAAGTTAATTTTTTGATTGTTGTCTGTGGATGTGGATGTGGATGACTGTATGTGTATTCTTATGTGTATTTAGGGGTGAGGAATGTGCTTTTAAGTATGTGTGCAGTTTTTGGGGTGTTTAGGTGTGTTTGGGGGTAAAAATTGTGTTTTTTTGAGGGGTAAATGTGGTTTTTGGGATGTTTGGGTGTGTTTTGGGGCATAAAGTGGGTGTTTGAGTGTGTTTAGGTGTGTGTTTGGATGTGTGTGTGTGTTGAGTGTGTTATTTATGTTATTTTTCAGGTTTCTGTAACAATTGTAGATTTTCAATTTTGTCGCTCAAAATATTTGCACGTAAATTTGGTCTAATGTGTTTTTGCAATTTTACTCGGAAAATATTTGTTTTACGGCAATAATATATAGAAGTTAATGTATTAAGTTTGATGTTGTCTATCTAATGATGAAATCAGATTTAAATTTCACCTTATAGTTTAATAGGAAATTGAAGTTTTGTTGGAATTTATTCAAAAAAACGAATATATTATTTTCTCAATTACTAATACTCCGATTACATTCTACTATGGCTCAAAATAACGGGCGTCTTTTGATATTTATTTACCATTCTATAAGTCTCTTACGTAAACCTCATAGTTTTTGAGTTATTAAACAAAACGTGATGTGTTAAAAAAAATCTAAGGGTGTTGCCTATGAATTTTTATGAAAATATTCACATTTCAGAATCTCATGAAAATTTATATATATAGATTTTCAAGGATAAAGACCACGAATATAGACTCAATTTTATCATTACTATAATATTAAACACTATATTAATATTGTATTTTTATTATACTTTATTTATTTATTTATTTATTTATTTATTTATTTATTTATTTATATTTTTATATAGAGAGGAAGGAAGGAAAATGTTTATAGATATTAATCTCTCTCTCTCTCTACAGCTTGGCCAGCCCATGTACGTACAGTGGCAGAATACACACACGGCTTCACATCTCATGAGCGCGTTTGTTCGGGAAAGAACGAAACTACAGAGAAGGTGAAATTAAATAAAATAAATAGTTATGTTCAGTTAGATTTGATTATATAAGATTTTTACATTGTATTACCCGGAAGTTAGGGTTTACAAATTAAGAGTTATTTTGGGTTTGGGTATTAAAATGTACAAATCTTATGTAACCGAACCTAACTTAACATAACCATATTTAATTATTCATATGCTACGGTTATACATATTTTTATACTTAAACTAACATTTATGCAGAATTTATGTACCATTTCATCTCTTTCCCATATAAATAAGTCGTTTTCTTGGGAGTATATATCAAAATTCAAAGAAAATAAATAATCCGGTTAGAGGCTGCTGTTATATCTCCTTTGTTTCTGTTATTCATCATCATTATTATACAATTTTAAGCCTATAGTAATATTTCTGAAACATTTCTTTACCACTTAATATCTTTCTCATTATATATATACAGTTTTTATTGGAGATATATATTGATAACAGACTCTAGTGTGTGCAACGTGTGTGTTATGCGCGTACACTAGTCCCGTACACATTAAAAATAAATAAATAAATAAATGAAATAAATATATCAATCAAATTTGTTCCCAGTAAGGTAACGGTAATCATTCTTACAGGTGATTGAAGGCTGCAGGAGGAGACCGAACACATTATCTCCAATCACATCCGAGAGAGAGAACAGATCGTGAAGGATAATATTCTCCAGAGGCTCAAGTTTGTCAGAGTAAGTGTGGTGGTGTGGTGTGGTGTGGTGTGAAGTGTGGTGCAGATTCCTCCCTGTATCCCTAACCGTCTTAGAGAGAGAGACTAAACATTCTTAATCTTTTCCTAACTTTCCTCTCCATTCGGTTCTGATCACCTAACCTGGCTAGTACAGTGCTGGCCTTGCATTCCCTTGGTCGGCAGATGGAGTCTCCGCCCGGGCTTGTGATGCTTAAGCTGTTTACTGTGGAGGAACTAATGTGGTCGGGCACCGCAGTGGGGGGTTGGACTTGCCCGGCTGACGTTCTGGAGAGCATCTTCATTGATGGATACCGGAACTGAATCTCATGCAGCAGCTTAACCTTAAATGATTCTATACAACCTAACAGTCAACTAATAGAATTCATGTACGTATTGACTCCAAGAATTCATGTACGTATTGACTCCTAGAATTCATGTACGTATTGACTCCTAGAATTCATGTACGTATTGACTCCTAGAATTCATGTACGTATTGACTCCAAGAATTCATGTACGTATTGACTCCTAGAATTCATGTACGTATTGACTCCAAGAATTCATGTACGTATTGACTCCAAGAATTCATGTACGTATTGACTCCAAGAATTCATGTACGTATGACTCCTAGAATTCATGTACATATTGACTCCTAGAATTCATGTACGTATTGAGTAAGCCTTTCATGTTTAGCAAGCAATATCTACCTTAAAAAATGTTACTGCAGGAAGGAAGGAGGGGGAGGAGGGAGGGAGGAAAGGAAGGAGATGGGAAGGAAGGAGGGAGAGAGAGGGAGGAAAGGAATAATCATTGAATTTACATCTTGTGCGTGTGTGTGTGTGTGTCCATATACTAAAATACAATGTTGTTCTTTCAGGGTTGAGTCCCCCACACGGCCTCCTACCTGAGGCTGTGTGTGTTGTCCCGGGCTGACGGCCACCTGTCTCAGGTGTGTGGAACATGGTGATCAAGATTGGACTGCAGCAGGTGCAGGTATAATAATAATAATAATAATAATTAATAATAATGTATGGTTTTATTATGAAGAAAGTTGTATAATATAGATACACAGGTAGATGTCATCACTACTTATTCTTTACCAACAGGATGTCACCCAGAGGAGACAGGATGGTGTCTACAGGATATTAACCAACCAGTCAAGACCAACCATAGGATCCAGGAGAACCATACAATCCAGGATGTTAACGAACCATAGGATACAGAACCATAGGATCAAGATGAACCACTCAAGACCAACCATAGGATCCAGGAGAACCATACAATCCAGGATGTTAACGAACCATAGGATACAGAACCATAGGATCAAGATGAACCAGTCAAGACCAACCATAGGATCCAGGAGAACCATACAATCCAGGATGTTAACGAACCATAGGATACAGAACCATAGGATCAAGATGAACCACTCAAGACCAACCATAGGATCCAGGAGAACCATACAATCCAGGATGTTAACGAACCATAGGATACAGAACCATAGGATCAAGATGAACCAGTCAAGACCAACCATAGGATCCAGGAGAACCATACAATCCAGGATGTTAACCAGCCATAGGATACAGAACCATAGGATCAAGATGAACCACTCAAGACCAACCATAGGATCCAGGAGAACCATACAATCCAGGATGTTAACCAGCCATAGGATACAGAACCATAGGATCAAGATGAACCACTCAAGACCAACCACTCAAGACCAACCATAGGATCCAGGAGAACCATACAATCCAGGATGTTAACGAACCATAGGATACAGAACCATAGGATCAAGATGAACCACTCAAGACCAACCATAGGATCCAGGAGAACCATACAATCCAGGATGTTAACCAACCATAGGATCAAGATGAACCACTCAAGACCAACCATAGGATCCAGGAGAACCATACAATCCAGGATGTTAACCAACCATAGGATACAGAACCATAGGATCAAGATGAACCACTCAAGACCAACCATAGGATCCAGGAGAACCATACAATCCAGGATGTTAACCAACCATAGGATACAGAACCATAGGATCAAGATGAACCAGTCAAGACCAACCATAGACACACACACACACACATACACACACATACACACACACATATATATATATATATATATATATATATATATATATATATATATATATATATATATATATATATATATATATATATATATATATATATATATATATATATATATATATATATATATATATATATATATATATATATATATATATATATATATATATATATATATATATATATATATATATATATATATATATATATATATATATATATATATATATATATATATATATATATATATATATATATATATATATATATATATATATATATATATATATATATATATATATATATATACAGGATGTCCCCCACAGGATGTCCCCCACAGGATGTTAACACCACAATCAAGACACCACAGTCCTCCACCTTGTATATATGTGTGTGTGTGTGTGTGTGTGTGTGGTTACAACTCTGTGTCTGTCTTTAATAACAATAAAAAGTACAAAATATTTCAACATAATCTTTTCTTTTGAACCCAAAACTATATTATAAAAGATGTAACTTAAAATACACACACACACACACACAGACACACACACACACACAGACACACACACATATTTACCTATTTCTTTTCATATTTACACAATTAGATATAAGGTTAAGAGCTGCACAAGTACATGATAATAAGGACATTAGCCCAAAATAAATAATATAAAAATCTTTAAGTGGTCTTTGGTCAGTGCCACACCGCTTGGCACCCATCAGCCGGCACCCACAATGTCGTTCCTGCCGTGTAAGTCGCTGGTGTACATGTGTATGGAGCTACACACACACACACACACGCCCTGGGAACGCCAAGTCAACTCTGCCATCACACCTGAGGACAAGAGGGAAGGTTAAGGGAGGGAGGGAGGGAGGGAGGATGTAAAGGTGAACAATAATCGACAGACAAACATTATTACCATATCATAGGAGAAGCAAGATGACCACGCCTCACTGCTTGATGAGTAGAAGTAGTAGTAGCAGCAGTAGTAGTAGTAGCAGCAGTAGTTGTAGCAAATTGTAGCAGCAGTAGTGGCCCGGGTGGATATAAGTGGTCATGGATTCTGGCCCCGAGGACAGAGAGTCTTGATGGTGGTCAGGACCTTGGACCCAATAGCTGCCTGCCACCCACAGCTCACCCTGGAAACCAACCACCAGTTAGCAGGAAAATATCAGGGTGTTTGGGCAAAGGAAACAACATATTGATGAGGCAGCTTCACACCCCTGGCTTTCCCTACGTCAGGCGGGATGACCTCCAAAGACAAGTGCTTCTATACAAGACACACACACACACACACACACACACACACACACACACACACACACACACACACACACACACACACACCTTCCTATACATACAAATAGTGAGTCCTGAGGGTGTTGCAGCCTTTAGGGACAGGAGTTATAGGTGGCCGCAGTGGTAGTGGTTAAGTTATAATTGTACACAGGTTAGTGTGGTTCCCCTGGCACTCCTCACACCCGTCATCAAGGGTGCCAAGAGGGTGCCAACAGGGTGCCAAGGTCCTCTGTCAACAAGAATTAAGGTTAATATTCTCATTCACAAACTGTACATTACCATTTTTTTTAAAATCAATTTATAAATACAGAATTAAGACACATACCCCATAGCCCATGTGCAGAGAGCAGGGTTCCCAGCCCATACTTTTCTCCATGTGACATATGAGACATAGGTAAACATGGAAGGAGGGGAGTCACAACCACCCTTCCCTTCCCTTATAATAGCCTCTCATGAAACACAGGAATTACAGTTGTGGGATTACAGTTGTGGGATTACAGTTGTGGGATTACAGTTGTGGGATTACAGTTGTGGGATTATTGAACATCCACCGCAAGGCAAATTGATACACTTACCATAATGTCTTGAAGATTAGGGTCAGAATCCAGATTTTCATTAAGGTGCCCAAGGTCTTGCAGTGTTTGAACAGGCAAATCTGGCTTAATTGCAGACAAATCTTGTGTTTTTGATAGGCCTTCCTGATTCTTGATGTTATTGATTAGGTTAACTGCTGGAAAATAATGTATACTGTATGTATCAACTTTACAAAACGTTC
>JAXIVD010001616.1:55000-79846 GCA_036785275.1 Cancer borealis
ATAGGGAGCCATCAGTAAATATTTTTAGGTGGTTGCAATATAGTGTCTTGTCCAGCTGGTGGAAGAGGGGAGCTGCTAGGATACTGGCAGATTGCTTGGCAAGAAGGCCAGGAATATGGAGGGCAAACATGTGTGAGATGTCCAGCCAGGGTGGTAGAGGAGAGTTTGGTCTTGTGGGCTGTGGAGGTGGTGGAGTCAAGCTGAGGATGTTATAGGCTTGCAGGGCTCTCACCTGCAAAGGTTGTCTGGCTCCAGGATGCCATGATGGTGTGTGTTGTGTCACTCCAGAGTTAGTGTAGAGAGTGCTAAGTGGATGGGAGAGTGGCAGGCTCATGATGCGGTGGTAGTGGTGGCATAGTACCTCCCTTCTGTGTTTGGCCAAGGGAAGAATGCCACTCTCAGCATGGAGGGAGATGATTGGAGAGGATTTCATAGCTCCCATAGAAATCCTGAGTGCGTTATTTTGTATGGTATCCAGCTTAGTGAGGGTAGATGATGCCGCTGACCCATATATGCTGCTGCTATACATGAGTTTGGGTCTGATGGTGGCAAGGTAATACTGGAGTATTAGATCACGGTTGGCACCCCAGCGAATACCTGCGATCCTCTTCATTATGTTGAGCCTTTTGTTACAGGCGGTGCGGAGGTATTCCACATGGCTGGCCCAGGAGAGACGAGGTCCATCCATGCGCAGCCCCAGGAAGGTATGTGTTGTAGAGTATGGGACGATCTCACTGCACATTGTTACTTGAGGGGGGGTGTGCAGTGTTTTCAGGGTGAAGCACATGAGTGTGCTTTTTCTTACACTGGGTGTGAGGCCCCAGGAGGTCACCCAATCCCCCAGCATTGTTGCGGCTTCTTGCAGGTTGGTCTGTGCCTGGGTTAGTGTTGGTGCCCTGCTGATGATGGTGATATCATCAGCATAGATGAGGAGGTGTGAGTGGAGTGGGATGTGGAGGTCAGACAGGAGTGTATTGAAAAGGAGTGGGCTGAGTATTGACCCTTGTGGTACACCTCTCTGTATGTGGTGTGAGGAAGACATGGAGGCACCTACTGCGGCCTGGAAGGAACGGTCAGTGAGGAAGTGTTTGACCCAGGTGAGAGTGGTTCCTGTGATGCCCATATTTGCCAGCTTATACAGGATCCCCGTGTGTGGTGCTGAGTCAAATGCCCCTTCCAGGTCTACAAAGAGGGTTGTCATGACCTGTCTCTGGCGGTAGGTGTCACATATATGGTACTCCATTTGACCCAGCACGTCAAGGGTACTTCTGTGGGGGCGAAAGCCACACTGTTCCTCCCTTAGCAGGTGTTTTTCCTCCAGCCACCAGGTAAGTCTGGTAGTGACTAGTCTCTCCATTAGCTTCCCAATGCAGGAGAGGAGGGCGATTGGTCGGTATGCTGATGGGAGTGTGGGGTCTTTACCAGGTTTGGGGATGGGGATAAGGATGGATGGTTTCCAACAGGCTGGGTATTGCCCTGTCAGCCAGCTGGTGTTGTAGATAAGTAGGAGGCTTTTTTGTAGCTGTGGAGTGAGGTGTGTAATGAATTCATAAGGGATGTGGTCGTGTCCTGGTGCTTTGTTGGCTTTGAGCGTCTGGAGAGCTTTGGTCAGTTCCTGTGAGGTGAAGGGTTGTGTGAGTTCAGGAACGCCAGGAGAAACGATGGCACTGTTTATGACTTGGTTGAGGTCTGCAGGTGGGCGGAGGGTAGGAGGAATACCTATTTTTTGTTTATAATATTCTGCCAGTACTTCTGCCTTCTGAGGGTCATCTAGGGTTGTTTGGGTCTGGTTAGGACTTTGCAGGGGGATAGGGAGACGTGCCTTCGTGCCTTCCATGGAGTGTAGGAAGTTCCATGTTCTTTTTGTGGAGGAGGAGAAGGAAAGAGATGAGCAATGGGAAGCCCATGCTTTCCTCTTAGCTTGCGAGATGGTTTTGACACACATAGCATCCAGTCGACGGTATTCTTTGCCTGCCTGTGTTGTTGGAGTCCTGCGCCACATGTTCCAGGCTCTACGACGGGCCAGTACTGCCTGGGCACAGTCTTCATTCCACCATGGCTTTCCTGGGCGGTGGGGAGTGTGACGGGTGGTAAGGCGGAAGGCAGTCTTACCCGCTTCCTTCAGAGTCAGACTGAATGACTCGGCTGCCTCCTCCAGGGAAAGAGTGGAGAAGTCAGGAGGAGTTGTGAGGCCCGCGGCGTATCTTGACCACTCAGAGGATTTTATTTTCCACCGTGGCAGGCATCCAGGATGAGGTCTGGGAGCGGCTTGTGGGAGAGAGGCAAAAATAGGGAGGTGGTCACTCCCCATGTATGGGCCAGTGGAGAAGGTAGCATTGTGGAATCTTGGGTCCCCAAGAAACAAGTCCAAGACTGAGGATGCACCAGTGTAGGGGTGGAATCTGGTAGGTAGTCCTGGTGGGCTGAGTAGAGATAGATGGGGAGAGTCCAAGAGGATTTGGAACAGACTAGTACCAGGAGAGTTTCTGTGGTGAGGGGGTAGGTTAGGGTCCCAGCTGTGGTGGTGAGCATTAAAGTCCCCCATGATGAGCACTGGAGGTGGAAGGGAGGAAAAATAGTGCTCAAGTTCCTGGTAGGTTGCTTTCCCACCTGGGTTGTAGCACACTGCCACTGTGAGCCAACCACTTTGCAAGCCTACCCGGGCAGTGACTATTTCCAGGTGTCCATTCTGCCACGGTGGAAGTGTGAGGCGCGAGTGGACTGTCTCGTCACGAAGGGCGAGAAGGACTCCCCCACCGCGTCCCTGAGGACGGTCCTGCCTGTAGATGGAGTATCCAGGTAGGTTGAGTGTGAGGGTGGGGGTGAGCCAAGTCTCACACAGCCCGACCACTGAGGGAGTTGTGTCCTGCAGGTAAGACTGGAGTTCTTGGGATTTCCTGAGGAGAGACCTGGCATTCCAGAGTAGGAAGGTGAGTGTTTTTATGAAAAGAAAGTTGACATGAGAATGGAGAGGGTGGGCCACAATGCTGTTAAAATGTTAGGTACTGAGGTACCTTTCTGGTAAAGGTGGTAGCCTTTCCATAGAAGGCTGAAAAGGCTGGAGAGAAAGTTTCCTATGGGGGGTGAGGAGGAAGTGTTTTCTGGTGGGTAAGGTGGGTTTTGGAGGTGTTGTGGTGGTGAGCTGGTATGGCGTGAGGTGCGGTGTGTTTCCCGTCCTTGTCTTGCTGTGTTGTCCTGCTGATGGTGTACTTCTGCTGTGGTAACGGACTGGTGTATTTCGTTGTCTAGGTCAGGAGGGGTTGGGGTTGTTGGGGGTGGCAGGTAACCCGACTGCCTACGAGGAGAATTTCGTGGGTGGTACAATTTGCGTGCTGGTGGTGGAGTTGGGGCAATGGATGCGTCTTGTATAGTGTTTTCCTCTTCCTGGAGGGTCATTAAGGTGTTGTACCTGTTCTCTGTTGTAATTGAGGCGAACGAGATTCCTGGCTGGACTGTTTTAGCAGGTGGTGATGGGGATGTTGCTGGCTTGGGTGGTGGTGGTGGTGGCCTGTGAAGAGCCTGGGTTTTAGGCAGCTGTAGTTCCCTGAGTTGTTTGTTAATATCGGGAAGAGTAACCCCATCACGTGCTAGGGTACTGTACAGCTGCTGAGCGTCCTGGTTGTGAGGGCAGTAGGCAGACCTTGGACCATGTGACCCCCCACACTGGAAACAGTAGTACGGTCTGGTGCAGGTGTTTTCATTAAGGTGGAATGAATGTGGTCCGCTGCACCGTGAACAACGACTTGGTGACCTGCAGGTGTTGATGGAGTGTCCTATCTTTAGGCACCCAGGACAGCGTAGCATAGGGAGAAGGAAAGGCCGTGCCCAATATACAATTTGGTTAATGGCTACCTTGGTAGGTATGGTTCCCCTAACCTTGAGTCTTATCCACCTCCCTGTGGTGGACCTTGGAAGGCAGTGTGGTGGAATCCAGGTGATTTCCACTACCTCTTCCGTCCCGAAGGACTTGAAACCATCCCGGATCTCCTCTATGTTGGTGTCATCTGCTAGGGGCCCCACCCTGGCGTACTTGTAGTCTTCACCGTCACGGTCGGCCCTCCTACAGGTTATCTCCCATTCCCCTAATGTGAAGGTGGGTTCCTCTAGGTCTGGGATTTTGGAGATGTTGTGCTCCCACACTGCAACTATTAGGGATGACCCATTGCCCAGTGACCGTGTTTCTCCCTCGATGATGTACTTACCAAGGGATGACTGGTGGAGGGCATGGGAAACCCTGCTGGGGTTGGCAAACACTTTGGCTCCATTGGTGGCTCTAAGCATGAATGACGCCTTCACCAGGTGGTCTGTGGATGGATGTTGGTCCTGGGTGGTTCGTGGTGTTTTACCTGGCGTCTCGCTGCTTGGAGAAGGTGTCCTCGGTCGCTTGGCGATTGGTGGGAAGTCATCAGACTCCATGCCCATCCCGTTGTATCCGTGGCCGCTCGCCATGTCTCTATGTTGTCTTCCAGTGTTGTGGGTGTCACGGCGGCTGATGTAAACAAGAAAACGGGTGTGGTTAATAGCCTCCCAACTGTACTGAGTTAGGTAGTGTTGACGTGAGTGTTCTGTAATCTGGTGAGTCACTTTATCACTTCCTGTCTCTATGTTGTGTGTCGGTTCAAGTTTCTTCGTCTCTATGTTGTGGGTGTCCCTTGTCACCTTGTGATTCTGTTGTTTACAATAACATTATCGTCTTGGCCTGAAACCGTCTGGAGCGGAGTCACGGAACACTAGTCGTTGTTCCAGTGTTGTGGGTGTCACGGCGGCCGATGTAAACCTTGTTCCAGTGTTGTGGGTGTCACGGCGGCCGATCCTTTGTAATGTACTCTGAGATTGTTTTGAGACAGCCCGATAAAGCTGTACTTATCTTTACTGCTCCAGCATCTAGGTGTAAACTAAATTGTCGTCTGCACTTTATACAACCTAACTTTTCGTTATAACTCCCAAACTAGGAATTTACGAAGGAAATGTAATAAGGAAAACCTTCTCAGAATGCATCAAATAATGTCATATTATAACCATTATTCTTTTAAAGCATGATTGTCAACAAGTAAAATAATCCCACAAATCGTCCCCAGACACGTATACACACACACACACACACAAACATATACATATATACACACACACACACACACATATGTATACACACACACACAAACATATACATATATACACACACACACACACATATGTATACACGCACACACACACACACACACACAATATCACACTTACCACACAAAATGGTAAACACTTACCACACAAACACAAAGTTTCCGTCCTGTCCAGCTAATCCTGGTCAGACCATAACAAATGGTGGCACTACCTATTGACTCAGCATATTGATGAGATAATTGACTCACCTTGAATTATAGATGTTCCTCGTGGGCTGATAGAAGATGGGAATGACGAAAAGACTAAATTAATGATGATATATAAGACTTTGATATAGTAAGCAGCTGTCCCTTCGCTGTTAATTCTTCCTCTTCTTCTTGTGGCTTCACATTTTCTAGCGGGATCACAGTTACGTTCCATTACCATCGTTTTCTGTTATTTAAACCACTTTTCATGTGTTTTCGCAATGTTTTTTCGGTTTATATAATCATTTTAGTTAATTATATTTGTTTGGAATCACTGTAATGTGTTTTATTAATATATATTCGTATGATTTTTTCTCTCTCTCTCTCCATCTGAATATATATACTATAGCTTTAAATAACGGGCGTCTCCTGTTCTTTATTTAATATATCATGTGTAATAAAGATATAATAATCCTATAATAAGGTATTATATGGGTGAGCTCGGCCAAAAACAAAAAGTATATGTTAGAAACGTAATTTTGTGAGTCAGACTAAACTAGAATGGCTATTATTATGTTATTATTATTTTTTTTTTTTTAAGGTTTAGATTCAACCTTCCCTTCCTTCCTTCCTTCCTTCATTGTACATTGAATGTTTAAGACTTCATCGGAGGGTGTAAATTCCGCGCGCAGACTGTGGAAAACATATCGTATGGCACCGTGGCAGCAATAATAATAATAGTGTTATTGGTGTGTTACTAAGTTGTAAATACATATATATATATAGATTCATGTAAAGTATTAATATATTGTTTAATTAAAAGTTTAATCTATGGGTATGACATAAATTTTAATATATTAACACTATTATTGCTGCCAGTACGATATGTTTTCCCGCCCTCCTACCCTCCCACTCCTCCTACGGCACCGTGGCAGCAATAATAATAATAGTGTTATTGGTGTGTTACTAAGTTGTAAATACATATATATATATTCAGGTAGAATTATTAATATATAGTTTAATTAAAAGTTTAATCTATGGGTATAATATAAGTTTTAATATATTAACACTATTATTGCTGCCAGTACGATATGTTTTCCCGCCCTCCATCTCTCCCTCCCGCCCCCTCCTCCTACGGCACCGTGGCAGCAATAATAATAATAGTATTATTGGTGTGTTACGAAGTTATAAATACATATATATATATATTCAGGTAGAATTATTAATATATAGTTTAATTAAAAGTTTAATCTATGGGTATAATATGTTATAATATATTAACACTATTATTGCTGCCAGTACGATATGTTTTCCCGCCCTCCTTCCCTCCCTCCCACCCACTCCTACGGCACCGTGGCAGCAATAATAATAATAGTATTATTGGTGTGTTACGAAGTTGTAAATACATATATATATATATATATATATATATATATATATATATATATATATATATATATATATATATATTCAGGTAGAATTATTAATATATAGTTTAATTAAAAGTTTAATCTATGGGTAAAATATAAGTTATAATATATTAATACTATTATTGCTGCCAGTACGATATGTTTTCCCGCCCTTCTTCCCTCCCTCCCTCCCACTACTCCTACGGCACCGTGGCAGCAATAATAATAATAGTGTTATTGGTGTGTTACGAAGTTATAAATACATATATATATATATATTCAGGTAGAATTATGAATATATAGTTTAATTAAAAGTTGAATCTATGGGTAAAATATAAGTTATAATATATTAATACTATTATTGCTGCCAGTACGATATGTTTTCCTGCCCTCCTTCCCTCCCTCCCTCCCCTCTTCCTAAGACTTTAAACATCTGTTCATGTTAATTTCTTTTAAATTCATGGATTCTGTTTTCACACTTCATTATTATTATTATTATTATATTTATTTTTTCAAATTTCTTACCACGTTATCATTATTATTATTATTGGTCAGCTGTTATTTGAAATAAATTAATTTTGCCATAATTTCAATATATTTCCTGTAATTTCCTTATTACTATCACTACTACTACTTCTACCACAACCACAACCATTAACACACCACAACCACAACCACAACCATTATTACACCACAACCACAACCATTATTACACCACAACCACAACCATTATTACACCACAACCACAACCATTATCACACCACAACCACAACTATTATCACACCACAACCACAACCATTATTACACCACAACCACAACCATTATCACACCACAACCACAACCATTATTACACCACAACCACAACCATTATCACACCACAACCACAACCATTATTACACCACAACCACAACCATTATTACACCACAACCACAACCATTAACACACCACAACCACAACCATTATTACACCACAACCACAACCATTAACACACCACAACCACAACCATTATTACACCACAACCACAACCATTATTACACCACAACCACAACCATTATTACACCACAACCACAACCATTAACACACCACAACCACAACCATTATTACACCACAACCACAACCATTATCACACCACAATATATATATATATATATATATATATATATATATATATATATATATATATATATATATATATATATATATTATATATAGTATATCTATATTAATCTTTAATTTAGATAGTTTTCTGAATAGTGAACTTAATTAAAAGTCTTGGCAGTGATGATAAAACAATATAATTTTAACATTACATGCATTACAAGAAACAATATATTATAGTAACTGTTGAATTAGTTAATAGATTAATTATATTTGATTGACTTGATATACTGAAGTTTTATTCCTGACCGGTTTCGCTAACAGCTTCTTCAGAGGAAGAATAAGAAGCTGTTAGCAAAACCGGTCAGGAATAAAACCTCAGTATACTTGGAAATCGTCAAAGAAGTGATGGAGGAAGTCAAATGTTGGTCGGTGATCTGGATCTTTGTTCCAGCAGTGTGTCATTGCCTTGTACAGCTCATCAGGACAGCGCGGAGGCTTGGCCATTCGATATCCTGATTGGACGCGCTCTATCATTTCTCGATTGTTCATGCCTGTAAGGGATACGATAGGGTTTAATATACACACTCTTATCTATCTAATCATTGATCTCTCCCTTTTCCTCCTTCTCCTCTTCCTCATCTTCCTCTTTAAATAATGGATATTTCAATAATTTACATTAAACAAAACAACACTCAAATAATCTTTAACATGATAGTAATCACAAAACTGAGTCCAGATTCGTGATCAGCATGTTTGAAAACCCCTGTGTATCAATTTTCATGAAATTCTGAAAAGTGAAAATTTTCACAAAATTTTGCAGAAATCATGTTTTATTTAATAACTCGAAAACTATTAGGTTTACGTAAAAGAAGTTAACATTAGTAAATGAAGAGCAGGATACGGCCGTTCTTTTGAGCTATAGTGAACGGGAATTGGAGGGAAACTATAGCTTTAAGAAGGGAAATAGGATTAATCTTTTTTTTCCGAAGGACCACACATCAGACTTGATAGTGAAGCGATTGTATAGCATGGCTTCAGGGGCTGGATTCTGCTGGATTCTGAAATATTTGGGAGTGGTTAATATAATATAATAATAATAATTATTAAGTGCTTAGAGCTACGGCACTTGTGTTGTCATCCGCTATTGGTACAACTTATTATAACTTATTATTGACCTGGTAAAGCATCTTTCAAGTTATGTTAGGTACGGTTAGGTTCATTTTAGCATCCAAAAGTTAGGTACGTGCCGTATTTATAACCGAGCATTTACACTGCCGTACCTGTAAGCTGTGCCATTACTAAAACATTTGCATATTCTTTGTTATAATAATAATAAAAAGCTTACAGTATTGACTAAGAGTTATACTCAATAGAAAATAAATAAGAAAATATAATAAATATTTAAGCATTTCTCAAGGTTCTCCTCAGTGGGATCTGCGCGTTTCATCTATAGGGAGAGAGGTTAGGTTAGGTCTGCTTGTTGTATCTATAGAGAGAGAGGTTAGGTTAAACTGGTTTAGGTACACACACACACACACACACACATATACATACCTTCTTGTACTTGTGGGGGAAGGTGTTTTTTTCAATGGTGTTCTGAGTAGCCCCGCGTGTCACCACAGGAAGGCGGTGCCGGTTGTCTACCATTCCTAACCTCATATAATCCTCCAGGCGGGGGATTATATGAGGGGATTATATGGGGGATAATAATAATAATAATAATATTACTTACACGTATACTTAGTGAATAGCCGTGACTGGTCTGCTCGGACATCCTTATCAGAAAGGTTCCTCGCAGATTACCACGTGCCATCAGTAATTTCTCTGCTTCTTTACGGGCTATCTTTCCAAAATACCAACTGAAAAAAATATAATTATTACTATCATTATGATTATCATTATTCTATCACACTGTTTTAAGATTGAAAAAACTTATAATATAATCCAGCCATCTATCCATCTCTTTCATGTGTTATATCTATCACTGTTGTATAAAGCTTGAAATATTGTATAAAACTTATATAATATTGTATATATATATATATATATATATATATATATATATATATATATATATATATATATATATATATATATATATATCTGTGTGTGTGTGTGTATGTGTGTGTGTGTGTGTGTGTGTGTGTGTGTGTGTAAATAGCATACATAAATGTATTGTTGATTAATGAATTGAATTACAAAATGTTAACAAAATATTGATTAAAATAAATATTAGTACACACACACACATGGAGGTGTTTATTATGAGAGAGAGAGAGAGAGAATCACAAAACTGAGTCCAGATTCGTGATCAGCATGTTTGAAAACCCCTGTGTATCAATTTTAATGAAATTCTGAAAAGTCAAAATTTTCACAAAATTTTGCAAGGTAAATAAATAAATAAATACCTTAGACTTTTTTTCAGAAATCATGTTTTATTTAATAACTCGAAAACTATTAGGTTTACGTAAAAGAAGTTTATATTAGTAAATGAAGAGCAGGATACGGCCGTTCTTTTGAGCTATAGTGAACGGGAATTGGAGGGAAACTATAGCTTTAAGAAGGGAAATAGGATTAATCTTTTTTTTTCCCTAAACTTAAGTTTTCTCCAAAGTTATGGAGAATATTGAATAGGTGAAGAGAGAATTATACACAACTATTCAAGCTTAACAAATTTGGTTCTATACATTTTTGCTCTAGGACTAATAATATTTTCGGAGTAAATTAGCAAAACAAATTTTCAACCTAATTTCAGATGGAAAATTTGTGGTCCAAAAATTGAGAATGAATTTTCTTCAATTATCCTTGGAATATTGCATCAACATTATACATCTTTTAAATTGCAATACATTTTTGATCCTTACTAATGTTTAAACCAAAGTATTAACATTGTTTAAAATTGTCTTGTATCTAAAATTTGAATTTGTCACTGATAGACTTACGTTAGGAGAAGGAAGGGGGGGAGGAGGAGGAGGAGGAGGAGGAGGAGGAGGAGGAGGAGGAGGAGGAGAAGGAGGAGGAGGAGGAGGAGGAGAAAAAAACTCCTTTATTAATATCACAATAATAATAATAATAATAATAATAATAATGATAATCATATAATAACACAAACACACACACACTCGCGCACACACAAAGAGACATGTACGCATCAAGCCTTAGCCGGTACCCTTCCAATGTATATAAAAAAATAAATAAATGAAAACAAAACCTGTAGTGAAGGTTGGGCCGTAGGGATGGCCACTGCCGGAGGAACAGAAGGAATGGCCGTCATCGCCAAGGTAACCAAATGAATTTTTATCGCAGCCTGGCAACCTGTTCGTGTTGACATCCTGGGAGGATAGGCCTATACCCATGTACCTGTGGGGGAAGGGAAATGGGGGGAGAAAAGTTAGTTAGAAAATAAATATAACTCACTCTCTCTTTCTCTTTAAACATTATATAACTCACACTCTCTCTCTCTCTCTCTCTTACCCCCCCACACACATTCACCCATCCCTTCCTTTGCTAACAATCTTGACTTCATAATAGTAAAGTCCGCAAGCGGCTGGTATAGGGTGCGTTGCCCTAACACTAGCAGCATCCTTGTGGTTCTTGCCGTGACCTGAGGATAGAGTATGCGTTAGAAAATGTATGTGTGTGTGTGTGTTGGGGGGTGTTTATGGTGTGAAAATATATGTATGTGTGTGTGTGTGTGTGTGTTGGGGGGTGTTTATGGTGTGAAAATATATGTATGTGTCTGTGTAATAATAATAAGGTAAATTTGCAGTTTCAACCAATACACCACACGTAACTAAACTGTCTCAGGGTCTAGATGACACTGTTAGAAGCATTTCTAGCCCCATATTACACTGTCGGAAACCTATTCTAAAAGGGGGGCTGCACCCCCCTGGATCACCCCACTCTGACACTATTCTAACTTAACCTAACCTGTCATCTCTACCTATACCCTGAAATCTGAAATCCCAACAACAAATTCAGAAAAAACAATTAAGCAATATTAAAATAAATAAATAAATAAATGAATAAATAATAAAAATAAGAAAATCAAAAAATTAATCCCTAACCTTAACCTAACCCCCCTTCTCCCCTGCTGGGACACTGTTCAAACACAACCAGAAATCTAACCCTTGGACCTAACCTTGTAACACCTATAGCCACCTGCACAACACCCTGTCTGAAGCTAACCATGAAATTATCTACACTGAGTGGCCAAAAATCAATTAAAAAAAGGAAAAAATGATTGAATTGAAATTACGTAGATCAATGATTTTGTCTCAATTCTCTCTCCATCGATATTATGTGGAGGAGAAAAGTGTATGTAAAAGTGGAAGGAAAATGTGGAAGAAGGTCGAAGGACACACATTCTAAAATAAAATATTTATATTATATATTGAGCTAAAATTACGATCAAATATTTTTTTCTCAATTAATATGTAGAGGAAAGTGAAGGTAAAAGGGATGTAGTAAGGGGTTATAGGGGGCAGTAGAGGGTTATAGGGAAGAGTTAGAAAGGAGGTGAGTGAGGAGATATGGTTGGATCCACCCAACACCAGAATCAGCTGATCACCCAAACAAAGAATTTCTCCAACCAAATGTATCCTTCCCCAACCTATAAACAAACTCCCAACATACCCCCACACCATTAATCCTCACCCCATAGACCCCCAGCCCCCTTCACGCCTCCTAGAGAGTAAATAACCTTAATATTAATAATATAAACAAAGACTTCCATATCCACGAACCTTTGTAATGTACTCTGAGATTGTTTTGAGACAGCCCGATAAAGCTGTACTTATCTTTACTGCTCCAGCATCTAGGTGTAAACTAAATTGTCGTCTGCACTTTATACAACCTAACTTTTCGTTATAACTCCCAAACTAGGAATTTACGAAGGAAATGTAATAAGGAAAACCTTCTCAGAATGCATCAAATAATGTCATATTATAACCATTATTCTTTTAAAGCATGATTGTCAACAAGTAAAATAATCCCACAAATCGTCCCCAGACACGTATATACACACACACACACACACACACACACAAACATATACATATATACACACACACACACACACATATGTATACACACACACACACACAAACATATACATATATACACACACACATACACATATGTATACACGCACACACACACACACACACACAATATCACACTTACCACACAAAATGGTAAACACTTACCACACAAACACAAAGTTTCCGTCCTGTCCAGCTAATCCTGGTCAGACCATAACAAATGGTGGCACTACCTATTGACTCAGCATATTGATGAGATAATTGACTCACCTTGAATTATAGATGTTCCTCGTGGGCTGATAGAAGATGGGAATGACGAAAAGACTAAATTAATGATGATATATAAGACTTTGATATAGTAAGCAGCTGTCCCTTCGCTGTTAATTCTTCCTCTTCTTCTTGTGGCTTCACATTTTCTAGCGGGATCACAGTTACGTTCCATTACCATCGTTTTCTGTTATTTAAACCACTTTTCATGTGTTTTCGCAATGTTTTTTCGGTTTATATAATCATTTTAGTTAATTATATTTGTTTGGAATCACTGTAATGTGTTTTATTAATATATATTCGTATGATTTTTTCTCTCTCTCTCTCCATCTGAATATATATACTATAGCTTTAAATAACGGGCGTCTCCTGTTCTTTATTTAATATATCATGTGTAATAAAGATATAATAATCCTATAATAAGGTATTATATGGGTGAGCTCGGCCAAAAACAAAAAGTATATGTTAGAAACGTAATTTTGTGAGTCAGACTAAACTAGAATGGCTATTATTATGTTATTATTATTATTATTTTTTTAAGGTTTAGATTCAACCTTCCCTTCCTTCCTTCCTTCCTTCATTGTACATTGAATGTTTAAGACTTCATCGGAGGGTATAAATTCCGCGCGCAGACTGTGGAAAACATATCGTATGGCACCGTGGCAGCAATAATAATAATAGTGTTATTGGTGTGTTACTAAGTTGTAAATACATATATATATATATAGATTCATGTAGAAGTATTAATATATTGTTTAATTAAAAGTTTAATATATGGGTATAACATAAATTTTAATATATTAACACTATTATTGCTGCCAGTACGATATGTTTTCCCGCCCTCCTACCCTCCCCCTCCTCCTACGGCACCGTGGCAGCAATAATAATAATAGTGTTATTGGTGTGTTACTAAGTTGTAAATACATATATATATATTCAGGTAGAATTATTAATATATAGTTTAATTAAAAGTTTAATCTATGGGTATAATATAAGTTTTAATATATTAACACTATTATTGCTGCCAGTACGATATGTTTTCCCGCCCTCCATCTCTCCCTCCCTCCCCCTCCTCCTACGGTACCGTGGCAGCAATAATAATAATAGTATTATTGGTGTGTTACGAAGTTATAAATACATATATATATATATATATATATATTCAGGTAGAATTATTAATATATAGTTTAATTAAAAGTTTAATCTATGGGTAAAATATAAGTTATAATATATTAACACTATTATTGCTGCCAGTACGATATGTTTTCCCGCCCTTCTTCCCTCCCTCCCTCCCACTACTCCTACGGCACCGTGGCAGCAATAATAATAATAGTATTATTGGTGTGTTACGAAGTTATAAATGCATATATATATATATATATATATATATATATATATATATATATATATATATATATATATATATTCAGGTAGAATTATTAATATATAGTTTAATTAAAAGTTGAATCTATGAGTAAAATATAAGTTATAATATATTAACACTATTATTGCTGCCAGTACGATATGTTTTCCCGCCCTTCTTCCCTCCCTCCCTCCCTCCCACTACTCCTACGGCACCGTGGCAGCAATAATAATAATAGTGTTATTGGTGTGTTACGAAGTTATAAATGCATATATATATATATATATATTCATGTAGAATTATTAATATATAGTTTAATTAAAAGTTTAATCTATGAGTAAAATATAAGTTATAATATATTAACACTATTATTGCTGCCAGTACGATATGTTTTCCCGCCCTTCTTCCCTCCCTCCCTCCCACTACTCCTACGGCACCGTGGCAGCAATAATAATAATAGTGTTATTGGTGTGTTACGAAGTTATAAATGCATATATATATATATATATATATATATATATATATATATATATTCAGGTAGAATTATGAATATATAGTTTAATTAAAAGTTGAATCTATGGGTAAAATATAAGTTATAATATATTAACACTATTATTGCTGCCAGTACGATATGTTTTCCTGCCCTCCTTCCCTCCCTCCCACCCCTCTTCCTAAGACTTTAAACATCTGTTCATGTTAATTTCTTTTAAATTCATGGATTCTGTTTTCACACTTCATTATTATTATTATTATTATATTTATTTTTTCAAATTTCTTACCACGTTATTATCATTATTATTATTATTGGTCAGCTGTTATTTGAAATAAATTAATTTTGCCATAATTTCAATATATTTCCTGTAATTTCCTTATTACTATCACTACTACTACTTCTACCACAACCACAACCATTAACACACCACAACCACAACCATTAACACACCACAACCACAACCATTATCACACCACAACCACAACCATTATTACACCACAACCACAACCATTATTACACCACAACCACAACCATTATTACACCACAACCACAACCATTATCACACCACAACCACAACTATTATCACACCACAACCACAACCATTATCACACCACAACCACAACCATTATTACACCACAACCACAACCATTATTACACCACAACCACAACCATTAACACACCACAACCACAACCATTATTACACCACAACCACAACCATTAACACACCACAACCACAACCATTATTACACCACAACCACAACCATTATTACACCACAACCACAACCATTATTACACCACAACCACAACCATTAACACACCACAACCACAACCATTATTACACCACAACCACAACCATTATCACACCACAATATATATATATATATATATATATATATATAAATATATATATATATATATATATATAGTATATTTATATTAATCTTTAATTTAGATAGTTTTCTGAATAGTGAACTTAATTAAAAGTCTTGGCAGTGATGATAAAACAATATAATTTTAACATTACATGCATTACAAGAAACAATATATTATAGTAACTGTTGAATTAGTTAATAGATTAATTATATTTGATTGACTTGATATACTGAAGTTTTATTCCTGACCGGTTTCGCTAACAGCTTCTTCAGAGGAAGAATAAGAAGCTGTTAACAAAACCGGTCAGGAATAAAACCTCAGTATACTTGGAAATCGTCAAAGAAGTGATGGAGGAAGTCAAATGTTGGTCGGTGATCTGGATCTTTGTTCCAGCAGTGTGTCATTGCCTTGTACAGCTCATCAGGACAGCGCGGAGGCTTGGCCATTCGATATCCTGATTGGACGCGCTCTATCATTTCTCGATTGTTCATGCCTGTAAGGGATACGATAGGGTTTAATATACACACTCTTATCTATCTAATCATTGATCTCTCCCTTTTCCTCCTTCTCCTCTTCCTCATCTTCCTCTTTAAATAATGGATATTTCAATAATTTACATTAAACAAAACAACACTCAAATAATCTTTAACATGATAGTAATCACAAAACTGAGTCCAGATTCGTGATCAGCATGTTTGAAAACCCCTGTGTATCAATTTTCATGAAATTCTGAAAAGTGAAAATTTTCACAAAATTTTGCAAGGTAGACTTACCTTAGACTTTTTTTCAGAAATCATGTTTTATTTAATAACTCGAAAACTATTAGGTTTACGTAAAAGAAGTTTACATTAGTAAATGAAGAGCAGGATACGGCCGTTCTTTTGAGCTATAGTGAACGGGAATTGGAGGGAAACTATAGCTTTAAGAAGGGAAATAGGATTAATCTTTTTTTTCCGAAGGACCACACATCAGACTTGATAGTGAAGCGATTGTATAGCATGGCTTCAGGGGCTGGATTCTGCTGGATTCTGAAATATTTGGGAGTGGTTAATATAATATAATAATAATAATTATTAAGTGCTTAGAGCTACGGCACTTGTGTTGTCATCCGCTATTGGTACAACTTATTATAACTTATTATTGACCTGGTAAAGCATCTTTCAAGTTATGTTAGGTACGGTTAGGTTCATTTTAGCATCCAAAAGTTAGGTACGTGCCGTATTTATAACCGAGCATTTACACTGCCGTACCTGTAAGCTGTGCCATTACTAAAACATTTGCATATTCTTTGTTATAATAATAATAAAAAGCTTACAGTATTGACTAAGAATTATACTCAATAGAAAATAAATAAGAAAATATAATAAATATTTAAGCATTTCTCAAGGTTCTCCTCAGTGGGATCTGCGCGTTTCATCTATAGGGAGAGAGGTTAGGTTAGGTCTGCTTGTTGTATCTATAGAGAGAGAGGTTAGGTTAAACTGGTTTAGGTACACACACACACACACACACACATATACATACCTTCTTGTACTTGTGGGAGAAGGTGTTTTTTTCAATGGTGTTCTGAGTAGCCCCGCGTGTCACCACAGGAAGGCGGTGCCGGTTGTCTACCATTCCTAACCTCATATAATCCTCCAGGCGGGGGATTATATGAGGGGATTATATGGGGGATAATAATAATAATAATAATATTACTTACACGTATACTTAGTGAATAGCCGTGACTGGTCTGCTCGGACATCCTTATCAGAAAGGTTCCTCGCAGATTACCACGTGCCATCAGTAATTTCTCTGCTTCTTTACGGGCTATCTTTCCAAAATACCAACTGAAAAAAATATAATTATTACTATCATTATGATTATCATTATTCTATCACACTGTTTTAAGATTGAAAAAACTTATAATATAATCCAGCCATTTATCCATCTCTTTCATGTGTTATATCTATCACTGTTGTATAAAGCTTGAAATATTGTATAAAACTTATATAATATTGTATAAAAAAAACTTAATAAACTGAATAAAAGTTTTTAAAATTATACATACTCTTGACATTCCAGGGAGGAGGCTGAGGCTACGTAATTCTTTGGGATGTAGCCTTCAATGTGTCGAGTTAGTGGTGGTGGTGGTGGTGCAGAGGTCCCCAATCCCTGGGCCGCAGACTGGTACCGGTCCGTGGTGGGCTTTCTCTTCTCAGGCACCTGCAAGTTAGGAACGTGTTAAGAATGATAGTAATGACAGACATCTTAATTTAACACACACACACATACACACACACACACATACACACACACACACACACACACACACACACACACACACACAATTGTACTATAACACAGATTAGGAATGGAATTAATGGTAAGAATGACAGGAAGGGTTATGGTAGGAATTGTTAGGAATGTTATGAATGATTAGAGAAAATCCTGATATCTATTTCAAATAAATCAGAGGAAAGTAGGATGTTTGAGACCATTACAGTGGGTATAATTTAAAAAATGTATATTATATATGTTGCTTTTAATATAAAAAAAACTAAAAACAAGCATTAAGATTGAAATATATTAGGAAAATTGTGGCTACACCACACTTGACCAGCTCCTTTAAATCGTGTTAGCGAAAACAATTCAAAACATTAGGAAGTTTGGCCACACATGTAAACGCCCCGGTGTGTACAAATGCTGTCCAAGGATGTAACAATAAGTAAAATTAGTAAATAATAATATAATAAGGGTTATATTAACGTAATGTTACCTAACTTACGGTAATAACTACACATTATTTCCCACGTATATAATTACCATAAAAACAACACCAGCAATGTCACAATAACTCAAATGGATGAATAAAACTAATGCTACTAACAAAATAATTAAGATATTGCCGGGTGTGAGATGAATGAATCGTGTCAACAGACAAGACAAGTCCTTTATTGACCTTAATTAGCCAACACCTGGCCATTATTAACACCTATACACCTTCCCTTCAACACTTACCTTATACATGTGAAGTTTAAAGAATGTGCCGTGGTGGAAAAGTGTAATTATATCATTGTATAATATTCCTGTCACTGTAAACACAGCCCTAAAAACGAGAATAGGCAGATAGTAGCCATCGAAACTCTCACTCGCACAGTGGTTTCAAGTGCCTATTCTATATCAAATACCTCCACGGACATACATAAACACACACACAAGCTTGCACACACAATTATATGCATGAAAATACCTGAAATATACGTAAATACTTACTTAAAGCAAGCCGCGTCGCCGCCATTTTGATATTGTGATCTTGAATCTTGATGTTCCGATGCAGATTCCGTCAGTCCAACGTCATCTTACTTTTTTTTCTTTGATTTTGTCTTGCTATCCATATATAACTATTTCTATGTAATCATATATCTATGTAAAAGGAAAATACACCTATATATTCATAATTTCAATATCTACAACTTAATATTCAAAAATAATTTTGTTCGTTAATCAAAAACTATTTGAGTTATTTGAAAATGGATTGCAGTTTTATATAGAACTTTTTAAGCTGAACACTTTTGTATAGAAGCATTTATCCTCTAGGAGTAATATTTTCGCAGTAAAATGACAAAAACTTTTTCAAAAAATAAATTTGAACGTTAATCAAAAACTATTTGGGTTATTTGAAAATGGATTGCAGTTTTATATAGAACTTTTTAAGCTGAACACTTTTGTATAGAAGCATTTATCTTCTAGAAGTAAAATTTTCGCAGTAAAATGAAAAAAACTTTTTCAAAAATAATTTTGTTCGTTAATCAAAAACTATTTGAGTTATTAGAAAATGGATTCGCAGTTTTATATAGAACATTTTAAGCTGAACACTTTTGTATAGAAGCATTTATCCTCTCGGAGTAATATTTTCCCAGTAAAATGACAAAAACTTTTTCAAAAATAATGTTAGTCGTTAATCAAAAACTATTTGAGTTATTTGAAAATGGATTGCAGTTTTATATAGGACTTTTTGGGCTGAACACTTTTGTTTAGAAGCATTTATCCTCTAGGAGTAATATTTTCGCAGTAAAATGACAAAAACTTTTTCAAAAATATTTTTGTTCGTTAATCAAAATCTATTTGAGTTATTTGAAAATGGATTGCAGTTTTATATAGGACCTTTTAAGTTGAACACTTTTGTATAGAAGCATTTATCCTCTCGGAGTAATATTTTGGCAGTAAAATGACAAAAACTTTTTCAAAAATAAATTTGAAGGTTAATCAAAAACTATTTGAGTTATTTGAAAATGGATTGCAGTTTTAGATAGAACTTTTTAAGCTGAACACTTTTGTATAGAAGCATTTATCCTCTCGGAGTAATATTTTCGCAGTAAAATGACAAAAAATTTTCAAAAATAAATTTGAACGTTAATCAAAAACTATTTGAGTTATTTAAAAATGGATTGCAGTTTTATATAGAACTTTTTAATCTGAACACTTTTGTATAGAAGCATTTATCTTCTAGAAGTAATATTTTCGCAGTAAAATGATAAAAACTTTTTCAAAAATAATTTTGTACGTTAATCAAAAACTATTTGAGTTATTTGAAAATGGATTGCAGTTTTATATAGAACTTTTTAAGCTGAACACTTTTGTATAGAAGCATTTATCCTCTCGGAGTAATATTTTCGCAGTAAAATTACAAAAACTTTTTCAAAAATAAATTTGAACGTTAATCAAAAACTATTTGAGTTATTTAAAAATGGATTATAGTTTTATATAGAACTTTTTAAGCTGAACACTTTTGTATAGAAGCATTTATCCTCTCGGAGTAATATTTTCGCAGTAAAATGACAAAAACTTTTTCAAAAATAAATTTGAACGTTAATCAAAAACTATTTGAGTTATTTAAAAATGGATTGCAGTTTTATATAGAAATTTTTAAGCTGAACACTTTTGTATAGAAGCATTTATCCTCTCGGAGTAATATTTTCGCAGTAAAATGACAAAAACTTTTTCAAAAATAAATTTGAAGGTTAATCAAAAACTATTTGGGTTATTTGAAAATGGATTGCAGTTTTATATAGAACTTTTTAAGCTGAACACTTTTGTATAGAAGCATTTATCCTCTCGGAGTAATATTTTGGCAGTAAAATGACAAAAACTTTTTCAAAAATAATTTTGTTTGTTAATCAAAAACTATTTGAGTTATTTAAAAATGGATTGCAGTTTTATATAGAACTTTTTAAGCTGAACACTTTTGTATAGAAGCATTTATCTTCTAGAAGTAATATTTTCGCAGTAAAATGACAAAAACTTTTTAAAAAATAATTTTGTACGTTAATCAAAAACTATTTGAGTTATTTGAAAATGGATTGCAGTTTTAGATAGAACTTTTTAAGCTGAACACTTTTGTATAGAAGCATTTATCCTCTCGGAGTAATATTTTCGCAGTAAAATGACAAAAAATTTTCAAAAATAAATTTGAACGTTAATCAAAAACTATTTGAGTTATTTAAAAATGGATTGCAGTTTTATATAGAACTTTTTAATCTGAACACTTTTGTATAGAAGCATTTATCTTCTAGAAGTAATATTTTCGCAGTAAAATGATAAAAACTTTTTCAAAAATAATTTTGTACGTTAATCAAAAACTATTTGAGTTATTTGAAAATGGATTGCAGTTTTATATAGAACTTTTTAAGCTGAACACTTTTGTATAGAAGCATTTATCCTCTCGGAGTAATATTTTCGCAGTAAAATTACAAAAACTTTTTCAAAAATAAATTTGAACGTTAATCAAAAACTATTTGAGTTATTTAAAAATGGATTATAGTTTTATATAGAAATTTTTAAGCTGAACACTTTTGTATAGAAGCATTTATCCTCTCGGAGTAATATTTTCGCAGTAAAATGACAAAAACTTTTTCAAAAATAAATTTGAAGGTTAATCAAAAACTATTTGGGTTATTTGAAAATGGATTGCAGTTTTATATAGAACTTTTTAAGCTGAACACTTTTGTATAGAAGCATTTATCCTCTCGGAGTAATATTTTCGCAGTAAAATTACAAAAACTTTTTCAAAAATAAATTTGAACGTTAATCAAAAACTATTTGAGTTATTTAAAAATGGATTGCAGTTTTATATAGAAATTTTTAAGCTGAACACTTTTGTATAGAAGCATTTATCCTCTCGGAGTAATATTTTCGCAGTAAAATGACAAAAACTTTTTCAAAAATAAATTTGAAGGTTAATCAAAAACTATTTGGGTTATTTGAAAATGGATTGCAGTTTTATATAGAACTTTTTAAGCTGAACACTTTTGTATAGAAGCATTTATCCTCTCGGAGTAATATTTTGGCAGTAAAATGACAAAAACTTTTTCAAAAATAATTTTGTTTGTTAATCAAAAACTATTTGAGTTATTTAAAAATGGATTGCAGTTTTATATAGAACTTTTTAAGCTGAACACTTTTGTATAGAAGCATTTATCTTCTAGAAGTAATATTTTCGCAGTAAAATGACAAAAACTTTTTAAAAAATAATTTTGTACGTTAATCAAAAACTATTTGAGTTATTTGAAAATGGATTGCAGTTTTATATAGAACTTTTTAAGCTGAACACTTTTGTATAGAAGCATTTATCCTCTCGGATTAATATTTTGGCAGTAAAATGACAAAAAGTTTTTAAAAAATAAATTTGAACGTTAATCAAAAACTATTTGGGTTATTTGAAAATGAATTGCAGTTTTATATAGAACTTTTTAAGCTGAACACTTTTGTATAGAAGCATTTATCCTCTCGGAGTAATATTTTCGCAGTAAAATTACAAAAACTTTTTCAAAAATAAATTTGAACGTTAATCAAAAACTATTTGAGTTATTTAAAAATGAATTGCAGTTTTATATAGAACTTTTTAAGCTGAACACTTTTGTATAGAAGCATTTATCTTCTAGAAGTAATATTTTCGCAGTAAAATGATAAAAACTTTTTCAAAAAAATTTTTGTACGTTAATCAAAAACTATTTGAGTTATTTGAAAATGGATTGCAGTTTTATATAGAACTTTTTAAGCTGAACACTTTTGTATAGAGGCATTTATCCTCTCGGAGTAATATTTTGGCAGTAAAATGACAAAAACTTTTTCAAAAATAAATTTGAACGTTAATCAAAAACTATTTGGGTTATTTGAAAATGGATTGCAGTTTTATATATAACTTTTTAAGCTGAACACTTTTGTATAGAAGCATTTATCCTCTCGGAGTAATATTTTGGCAGTAAAATGACAAAAACTTTTTCAAAAATAAATTTGAACGTTAATCAAAAACTATTTGGGTTATTTGAAAATGGATTGCAGTTTTATATAGAACTTTTTAATCTGAACACTTTTGTATAGAAGCATTTATCCTCTCGGAGTAATATTTTGGCAGTAAAATGACAAAAACTTTTTCAAAAATAATTTTGTTTGTTAATCAAAAACTATTTGAGTTATTTAAAAATGGATTGCAGTTTTATATAGAACTTTTTAAGCTGAACACTTTTGTATAGAAGCATTTATCCTCTCGGAGTAATATTTTGGCAGTAAAATGACAAAAACTTTTTCAAAAATAATTTTGTTTGTTAATCAAAAACTATTTTAGTTATTTAAAAATGGATTGCAGTTTTATATAGAACTTTTTAAGCTGAACACTTTTGTATAGAAGCATTTATCTTCTAGAAGTAATATTTTCGCAGTAAAATGACAAAAACTTTTTAAAAAATAATTTTGTACGTTAATCAAAAACTATTTGAGTTATTTGAAAATGGATTGCAGTTTTATATAGAACTTTTTAAGCTGAACACTTTTGTATAGAAGCATTTATCCTCTCAGAGTAATATTTTGGCAGTAAAATGACAAAAACTTTTTCAAAAATAAATTTGAAGGTTAATCAAAAACTATTTGGGTTATTTGAAAATGGATTGCAGTTTTATATAGAACTTTTTAAGCTGAACACTTTTGTATAGAAGCATTTATCTTCTAGAAGTAATATTTTCGCAGTAAAATGACAAAAACTTTTTCAAAAATAATTTTGTACGTTAATCAAAAACTATTTGAGTTATTTGAAAATGGATTGCAGTTTTATATAGAACTTTTTAAGCTGAACAATTTTGTATTGAAGCATTTATCCTCTCGGAGTAATATTTTCGCAGTAAAATGACAAAAACTTTTTCAAAAATAAATTTGAACGTTAATCAAAAACTATTTGAGTTATTTAAAAATGGATTGCAGTTTTATATAGAACTTTTTAAGCTGAACACTTTTGTATGGAAACATTTATCCTTTCGGAGTATTATTTTGGCAGTAAAATGACAAAAACTTTTTCAAAAATAAATTTGAACGTTAATCAAAAACTCTTTGGGTTATTTGAAAATGGATTGCAGTTTTATATAGAACTTTTTAATCTGAAAACTTTTGTATAGAAGCATTTATCCTCTCGGAGTAATATTTTGGCAGTAAAATGACAAAAACTTTTTCAAAAATAATTTTGTTTGTTAATCAAAAATTATTTGAGTTATTTAAAAATGGATTACAGTTTTATATAGAACTTTTTAAGCTGAACACTTTTGTATAGAAGCATTTATCCTCTCGGAGTAATATTTTCGCAGTAAAATGACAAAAAGTTTTTCAAAAATAAATTTGAACGTTAATCAAAAACTCTTTGGGTTATTTGAAAATGGATTGCAGTTTTATATAGAACTTTTTAAGCTGAACACTTTTGTATAGAAGCATTTATCCTCTCGGAGTAATATTTTGGCAGTAAAATGACAAAAACTTTTTCAAAAATAAATTTGAACGTTAATCAAAAACTATTTGAGTTATTTAAAAATGGATTGCAGTTTTATATAGAACTTTTTAAGCTGAACACTTTTGTATAGAAGCATTTATCCTTTCGGAGTAATATTTTGGCAGTAAAATGACAAAAACTTTTTCAAAAATAGTTTTATTTATTAATCAAAAACTATTTGAGTTATTTAAAAATGGATTGCAG
>JAXIVD010001617.1:0-22500 GCA_036785275.1 Cancer borealis
CCATGGGAGACGGTACTCCATAGTTTTTTGAGGAGAAGGAGAAGGAGAAAGAAGATGAAGAAGAAATATTACTGCTAATTCTAGCACTAAATAATAAAAGAGAAATGTGTGCATGAAATCAATTTGCCAAGGGCAAAGTTTGGTTAATATCATCATCTTATGCAAGAGTTGGAAGACGATGAAGAAAACTCAAACTCAAAACCCATGACGCCAGCACCACCAAAGGTACTCACTCTTCGTCGTCTGTCTCCATCTTGGTGATGAGTCCTCTTGCCTCCTCTACTTTCTTGGTGGTTAGACTCTTTTCATGCACCACACTTTCAGTTGGCTTTCCCTCATTCTCTTCCTTTGCAACATTATTACCGCCATCATCACCCACAGATTCCACTGACATACTCTTTGTTTTCTGTTCCGCCACTTCCATCACTTTTCTTTTATATGGCACTTTGCTGCTATATGATCCTCCTTCTGTGTCCACCTGAGAAAGAAGGAAGAGCTTAAATAAGTACATATTCACTGTTTCCACTTCTTTATCCATTCGAGTTATATTGAAAAGTGTAGGTAAACCATGATGTGGTGCAATTCATGGCTTAGGTGAAAGACTTACAAGTACATGACTCATATAGCCAATAATTACCTGTTAAAAGAGACTAACCCATTCAAGGACTGTAGAAATAGGTGTTAATCTACTTTTGACTCACTCAAATTTTAACCTACATTCAGTCAGGCCTTAGTAACCTGGAGCCTGCACACTCATCTATGTTTCTAAGACCCATCCAATAATATTATGGAAATTAAAGTCTATGGACATATTTTCATGTGAAGAGAATGGCTGAAGAGATTAGGTCATACATAGACTACACTATACTTGACTGGACACTCACGACAATCGCTGACAGACGATATTACATTTCGGTCCTATAGATTCCGCTGCTATGAGTGATGACAGATAATACTTCATACATCAGTTCATATTCTACTTAGAACATTGTATTTCATGTCTTTACAATCAGTAATGATTGGTGAACCATGGCTGAACATAAAATATTATTTTACAACTTTTGCAAATAAGAAATTAACATAAAGATTACAAGTTTGAGTGAAAAATCGTGTGGGAGTTGTGTATAAAGCATATTGTTTATAGCAAAAATTTCTGGCAAATTCGCAATAATTTCTGAAATAAAACATCACATATTGTGAAATCACCATTCCTGAATATGATTTGATTGTGATCAAATGTCATATAATCGTTATATCGGCTTGGGAATGAATTTTTCACAATTCGTGGCGCGAAAGGCAAAAGGCGAAAGAGGTCACAAGAAGAAGAAGACCAAAACAATCCCTTTACAAAGGTCAACAACATAAATAGTTCAATTCATTGGTCCCATGACGCTATTATAAGTCTCATGGAAAATGTTCATGAGCAGAAGAAGAAGAAAAGTGCTTTCTCCATAACGGCTTGTGTTGTTGTTATGATCAGCTGATTCCACAAGGTTAGTTCTTCTACGTGTGTGACCAGACTGGTAGTCGTATCGCTGTAAATCCAGGGAAAACGGAAGCCAGGCTAGCGTTAGCAAAACCTAGTGTGACCGTAGCTTCATCAGCTTCTATTGTATACTCTGAATCATGCTTGAAATAAGATTTGAAACTATTTCCAAATATTTTGTTTGTTTTCTACGTTTTCACTGTGCATGGCAGGATAAAAGGAAAAGTACGTACGCCGGGAAAGTGATGTATGGTGATAAGATCATTGGAAAGAACATTGCTAGATGAAGAGGAGGAGGAGGCAATGAAACCAACAAGCTGACTAGAGACCATCACCAATAAGGAATTACAATGGAGTTATTTTACAGTCTCTGAGAAACGCTCTCTCGATGACACTCAGCAAACATCGTAAGTTGATTAGGGATGTTACGTTTTTTTCTTCTTTATGTTATTTATGTGTATATGAAAGTATGAGTGAAGTATGAGTATGAGTGAATTGATTACGAGTGACTTAGGATGTTGTGTTCAAGTTTTGGTTATATTTTACAATTACTCTCTCAACACTAGGGTGTTGTGTATCCTGCCATGCTCAGTGAAAACGTAGAAAACAAACAGAATATTTGGAAATAGTTTCAAATCTTATTTCAAGCATGCATGTATATTAGTATGGACTACATTGGCTATGTATGTATGCGTTTTCAGTTTAAAATTCCAATATTCCTGGAAATTATTGCAAATATGGTGTTTTTATTGGTGTCTTAGGATTTAATAATTGTCGCCCACCGATAACGTATGTTGACTAATTTGTTTTTGTTGCTCATAAACATATTTTTTCACATCACTCTGAGGTGTTTGCTTTTTGTTTGAGGTTTCTATGATGATTTTAAGTATTTTATTCAAATAAAACAAACAAAAAATCGCCTCAGAACACATTTGCGAAAGACCTGATTTCGAGTGCACAGTCACGTATGGTGTATTCTATGGTATTGCATATTAATATAGACTACATGGGTTATGCATGTAAGTGTTTTTCAGATTGAAATTCCAATATTCCTGGAAATTATTGCAAATTTTGTGTTTTTCTTGGTTTCTTAGGATTTAATAATTGTCGCCCACCGATGACGTATGTTGACTAATTTATTTTTGTTGCTCATAAACATATTCTTTACATCACTCTGAAGTGTTTGCTTTTTATTTGAGGTTTCTATCTTAATTCTAAGTATTTTATTTGATTTTTCTAAAAATCTGCCGTAGGGCCTGTTTGCAAAAAGTCCGATTTCGAGTGTCCAGTCAAGTATAGTGTAGTCTATGGGTCATAGTATGCATACATGTTAGTGTAAGACATAATATATGGGCTATAGTCAGACAACAATCTTTTGAAATTACACAAGTGTGTTACAAAGTCATGCCTGTAGCCATCTTGAGGTAGACGAAGTAGCTGCCTTGTCTGGTGCATCCTCCCTCCCTTCCCTTCTCTAGTTTCTCAATCCACTGTCCAACCCAAAGACCAGGAACTCGGCCTTATCATTTTCATAACTGATGTCACAGTCATCCTCATTCATCACCCTTCATTAGTTCAATAACAGTTTCTTCATTACAGTTATTGTTATTGTTCTTCAGTTTAAGATGTTGCTAACAATAGGTTCTAACATGTCTCAAAATGTCATATGTATTGCAGATGATACTATCTATATCATTAAATGCAGTGAACTCAGTCCATAACGATAACATGAATACAACATACATTAATAATGTTTTACACAGTTAGTCTGTTCAGCTTCATCCTGCAGTGCCATAAAACCACATAATTTGGTGCTAAGGCTACAAAAAATAATTCCAGAACATCCTAGTACGTCTGTTTTCAAGGTCCTAAAAACATTGAAGAAGCTATTTCCTTTTCTAATGTATCCTTAATTCTATGTCATTCTTTTTATTTTTGTAACTAAACAATGTACCAAATATTATTTTGAATAAAAGATTTTTTGTTCAAAATAAGTTTTAAAAAATCCCGTTTGTCGCCTGACCTGTAAAGAGGAAAGTAGGAGAAATATAGACATGGGGCTGAATCCCAAATTAGTGTGAGAGGTGTCTTGACACTCCTCTTTTGAAAGAGTTTAAGTCATAGGCAGGTGGAAAAACAGACAAAGGAAGAGAATTCCAGAGTTTACCAGTGTAAGGGATGGAAGAGTGAAGATGCTGGTTAACTCTTGCATTAAGAAGATGCAGCGAGGCCACAGAAGGGATGGAGGCATGCAGTTAGCAAGTTCAGAAGAGCAGTCAGCATGAAAATAGCGGTAGAAGATAGATAAAGATACAACATTGCGGCAGTGACTTAAGGAATCAAGACAGTCAGTCAGAGGAGAGTTGATTAGGCGAAAAGCTTTAGACTCCACCCTGTTTAGTAAAACTGTATGAGTTGAACCCCCCCAGACATGAGATATACTCCATACAGGGGCGGATAAGGCCCCTGTACAGAGCAAGCAGCTGAGAGGAAAAGAAAAATGGATGCAGACACCATAGGACACCTAACTTCTTGTAAGCTGATTTAGCAATTTAGTATCTCGCCTTAAGTCATTTAATTCTTGTTGGGTTGGGCGTCTGTTGTACGACGTTGAAAAATACAAGGCGTCATCAACATAGGAGTGGATAGGGCATTGAGTCAGATTTAGACCACTGATGAATAATAGAAAGAGAATAGGTGATAGGACAGAACCCTGAGGAATACCACGGTTGATAATTTTAATAGAACAACAATGACCATCCACTACAGCAGCAATAGACCGATCCAAGAGGAAACTGGAGATGAAGGTACAGAAAGAAGGATAGAATCCGTAGGAGGGTAGTTTAGAAATTAAAGATTTATGCCAGACTCTATCGAAGGCTTTCGATATGTCAAGGCCAACAGCAAAGGTTTCACCGAAGTTCCTATAAGAGGATGACCAAGATTCAGTTAGGAAAGCAAGATGATCACCAGTAGATCGGCCTTTACGGAAACCATACTGGCAATCAGAGAGAAGGTTGTGAGCTGATAAATGCCTCATTATTTTCTTGTTAAGGATAGATTCAATGGCTTTAGAAAGGCAGGAAATCAAAGCTATAGGGCGGCAGTTAGAAGGATTGGAGCAGTCACCTTTTTTAGGGACAGGTTGAATGTGAGCAAACTTCCAGCAAGAAGGATAGATAGAAGTAGAGAGACACAGACGAAAGTTTGACCAGGCAGTGAGCAAGTTCGGAAGCACGGTTTTTGAGAACAGGAGGGACTCCATCCAGACCGTAAGCCTTCCAAGAATCAAGACCAGAGAGGGCCTGAAAAACGTCATAATAAAGAATTTTACTTTTAGGGATGAAGTAGTGGAGGAGTAGGAGGAATAAGCCCAGTATCATCCAAAGTAGAGTTGGTAGCAAAGGTTTGAGTGAAGAGTTCAGCTTTAGAGAAAGAAGAGACAGCTGTCGGGCCATCTGGTTGAAGTAAAGGAGGGAAAGATGAAGAAGTAAACTTGTTAGAGATATGACTGACTAGATGCCAGAAATCACGAGAAGAGTTAGAGTTGGAAAGACTTTGACATTTTCTATTGATGAAATAGTTTTTAGTAAGTTGGAGAAGAGATTTGGCATGATTACGGGCAGAAATATATACAACATGAATTTCAGCAGATGGATGGCTACGGTACCGTTTGTGAGCCACCTCTCGATCATTGACAGCACGAGAACAAGCAGTTAAACCAGGGCTTTTTAGCTTTAGTGTTAGAGAAAGTATGAGGAATGTATAGCTCCATGCCAGAGATAATCATCTCTGTTATGCACTGCACACAAGGAGAAGGATCTCTGACATGGAAGCAATAATCATCCCAAGGGAAATCAGAATAGTACTGCCTCAGGTCCTCCCACTTAGCAGAGTTGAAATGCCAGAAGCACATTTGCTTAGGCGGGTCCTGAGGCTGCACTGGAGTGATAGGACAGGTAACGGAAATAAGATTGTGATCGGAGGAGCCCAACGGACAGAAAAGTTTAACAGAGTAAGCTGAAGGGTTGGAAGTTAGGAAAAGATCAAGAATGTTGGGCATGTCTCCAAGGCGGTTATGGATACGGGTAGAAAACTGCATTAGCTGCTCTAGATCATGAAGAATAGCAAAGTTGAAGGTTTGTTCACCAGGTTGATTAGTGAAAGAAGATGAAAGCCAAAGCTGGTGGTGAACATTGAAATCCCCCAAAATGGAGATCTCAGAATAAGGAAAGCGAGATAGGATGTACTCCACTTTGGAAGCCAAATAGTCAAAGAATTTCACATAGTCAGAGGAATTAGGTGAGAGATATACAGCACAGATGAATTAAGTTAGAGAGTGACATTGAAGTCTTAGCCAGATGGTAGAAAATTCTGAAGATTCAAGATTGTGGGCACTAGAGCAAGTAATGTCATTACACATATATGCTAGCTTTGACTCTTTCCATGTCACTGTCATTACAAATATAAAAAAAAATATCAATTCTGCAAAGAAACTACATAACTCATTACTGCACTAAGACATTACTAATCTCATATTAAAGCACTGCCATAAAATGAGAGTGAGAGTTGTGTGCATATTTTGATGCAACAAATAATATCTTTGTGCTAGAGCACTGCATCACATGAGTGTGAAACATACATTGGAGCTACAAGTAATATAGTCATAACAGCTCCTGGTTTTGACAATAAATTGGAGACATAACATGGTTACTTGCTGCATGCTGCATTCTTTTGTCGTTGATATATCAGCATTTGTGTCCATTTTCATGATGGCATTAATATCTATTTGACAAAATTAGAACACTCACTTCAAGAGAGATTAATCTGAACAACCAGTAACTGGGAGCTACATCCCAAGTGACCGTTTAGATACAAGGGAGCCAGGAGAAATAATTTAATTCAATTATCATATACTCAAAAGCAGTGCTTCTCAAACTAGCTGATGTGGCGTACCGGCAGATTTTTTTTGGGGGGGTGGCGTACCGGCAGATTTTTATTGGAGGGGGGAGGGGCTGAAAAATGACGCAACTTTGGCAACACACTAGCCAGCATCCATCTGTGTTCTTGGTGTGGTCAAGGTCACACAGCACATCATGAAGGTGTTGCCATACCGCCTCATGCGTATTTAGTTCACTGTTTTTCAGTTCATTATATCACATTCGTTAGTTGTATAAAAATCACATTTAACATGAGTGAGTAAATGAAAAATGAAGCCATAATAAATATAAAACTAAAATGAAAGTGTTAAAAAAAATCTGGCTCAGATATCCCACCAGTCTCCCGTGGCGTGGAATTTTACTACTGTTTATTTCTTTTCTGGGATCTCTTCGCGTACCGGCAGACCATGGCTTGCGTACCGGCACCGGTACGCGTACCATACTTTGAGTAGCATTGCTCTAAAGCACAAAATAACCAGTGGCGTATAGTGGTTTCTGTCACTGGGTGTGCTGAACAGTGAATCTGTCTATAACTAACATATACCTTATTACTGGTGTGTGTGTGTGTGTGTGTGTGTGTGTGTGTGTGTGTGTGTGTGTGTGTGTGTGTGTGTGTGTAATTACAATTTTATAATTATTCATACTGTTAGTTGGAAAATAAAGCAAATTTTATGTGTAATTTAGAATAATTAAAGTTATTAATTTTGATTAGCTAAGCTAAGGCTAAGCTAAAGTAAGGGAAATGCACGTGCTCCCTCGACACTGGCGTCAATGAAACTGAGTTAGTATAACTTGGCAACTCAACTTCCGTTGTTTCATCGGTAAAAGAGTCCATGATTTAGGTTGCACTCAATCTTTATTTCTGATTGAGTGACTTAATAATATTTGGTTTCATAATAAATACTATATTATAATTCCTCCAAGTGTTAATTATGCCCATATAATGAATGTCAAAGACACCTTATACCTTCTAGCCAATATAAAATGTCAGCAGCAAAAACGAACGCAAGCAGTGTGCATTTGTAGAGCCGCACACCCAGCTCCATATTTTCAACAGTCTACCCTCCCACTCCACCGTACGTGCTATGCTACATAATGATACAATTGATTATTGGGTGTGCAGTGCTTCTACAGAACATCTATAGTGCAAAATATTATAACAGGGCTAAAAACAATAAGAAAAATATCGTTTCCCACCTACTACTTAATTTATTTATAACTATCATGCATTTCTCTCTCTGGCTGAGGGTGTGCGGCACACACCTAGCACACCCTGAATATATGCCACTGAAAGTAACTGTATACTCATCTAATAAATTTTTCTAAAATCTTTCCGAGCTGAGAATTCATTATCAATAGATACAAGACAGATTAAAATTATGACAATAAAAAGTTATAGGTATGCATTACAAGTAAGGTGGATTAATTTGTGAAAATTTGACAAAAGTATTATATTTAAATATATAAATTGAAGAGGAGCATTTTCCAGTTCTTTCAGTTAATGCAAGCAATCATTAATACTTTATATGTAGTTGTATACATATTTTAGGCCTGTAGTGGAGCTATAAGAATTTTACTACTGTAATCCCTGCAGTTCATAAAAGGTGACAAAAGGGATGGAGAAAGGGTCTGGGAAGCCCCTCCTCTGCATACTCTCCTATGAAATGACAAGGCACAGCAGAGGGGGAGGTGAGAGCAATGTGTCCACGAGCCTTGGTATGCCTTGTTTTGGCTATCCCGCTCTAGGGAGATAACAGCCTAATATGTAATAATAGTAATATATATATATATATATATATATATATATATATATATATATATATATATATATATATATATATATATATATATTATATGTATCTATATCCCTCTGTACTTCTTACAATTAGAATACACTTCCTGGTTAGGCCACAACTAAGCTTGTAAGTCCTCAAAGTGATGATACTAGGCTACAGACTTCAATATATGTCAAGACCAGGGCAGGGCCTGGGGCTGTGCACCTGGGTGTTGAGAGCTTAACTTCATACTTGGGACCTAAAAACGGCACAAGCCTGTCCCATGAAAAAAAATAAAAGAAGACAATGATTTCTATATACATACCTCCTCATCCACTGTTTCCTTCCCTTTCTCTGTAGGGGTTGGCAAGCTAATGCGTTTTCCCAGCTGTTCAGGTAGATTATTCCCATTTAGAACAACTTTACTGATAACCTTAATGAACATCTCCTTGCCACTGGTTTTCTCTTCCATTCCACTGTTGCCATCCACCTCATCGGCATGTTCCACAGTGTGTGCTGGGGGAAGTTGATCTTCTTTTTCTGTCTTAGCTTCCCTGTCCTCTTCCCCTGCATGAGACACAGCCCTTAACATGCTCTTAATCAGGTCTTGGTTTGTTTGGTCAGCAATGGCTACATCAGTGTGGGTATCATGAGGAACACTTGCTTCTGAAGAGAATTTCTTGGCCAAAACATCCTTCTTTATAGACATGATAATCTTTTTGATGTCCTGAGTCCTTTGTGAGTATGAGCCCAGTACTGGATCCCTTGATAGTTGGTCTTTTACCCCTAGGATGCTCTTTGCTCTCTCAAGCTGACTCTGTGGCTGTGAAAGGTTTGTGGGTGCTGGTGCTGGTGCAGGAGAAGTGTAGGTCTCCTTTGCACTGATATTCAATCTGTAAGAAACAGAACTCCAATCACATAATGCTATTCAAAGAAGAAATATCCTGACACATAAAAGCAAACTAAAGGTAAGGGATGGAAAAGGGTAAAAATAACCCATTTTTAAGAAAGGAGATTAGATATAAGCTACTATCATCTGATTAGTCTAACATAAGTTTTAATTAAGTCTTTTTAATAAAGAAATGTGTAAAGTTATGAATATTGGTGAAATAAATCCAAATATCAAATACAAAAATACATTATAAGGTTCAAAAAGAGAAAGATTTTGGTGTACTTGTTTATATGGTGAATATTCACGGGAGATCAAAATACTCTTGGTCTTAATTTAGTTTGGACTTATCACTGACTGTGGATACAAAAGATGAAAACAAACTCTATGTAGCACTCATAGTATGGCTCGCCAATCTCAAGACCTAACCAAAACACTTTCCCTTGGTTTGGATGCCCTGCCCATCCATTGGCTGACCTCACACTTGTTATCATTTTGGTTGTAACGACCTGCTATACTAATTAATACATTTCTAATTTATAGTTATTGAATAATATAAACAGATACTATTCATAAGACAGAGAATATATATATATATATATATATTATATATATATATATATATATATATATATATATATATGTATATATATATATATATATATATATATATATATATATATATATATATATATATATGTGTGTATATATATATATATATATATATATATATATATATATATATATATATATATATATATATATATATATACTGTCGACCCTCGATTTAACGGACATCGGATTTAACGGACTCAGGCTGCTAGCGGACAAACAACCCAGATTCGGAGTAAAGTCCGTTAGTGTAAAAGAAAGTCCGGTAGGTGGCGGTCGCATCGGTAACATAATCCGTTAAAATCTAGGGTGAAACACCCAACTTTTGGGTAATGAAATATAAAAACCTTTTATAACCAAACCTAAACGAATCAAACCTAACATAACCTAATCTAACCATAACCTAACCTAACCATATCCTAACATAACATAATTAACCTAACATAACTTGAAAGTTTTTTGCCAGGTAAACAATGGTGAGCACTGCCTGAAACCTTTACAGATGTGTTGAGTGCACTATGTATAATATGTATGACTTCAAATTTGTATCGATATCGTCCGAGCAGTAGTTATGCAGATTTACCCAAATACTTTTTGGCTTACCTTAACCTAACTTGTATGTACAGTATTTACAGTTGCACTTAATGGTTACCCCGGATCAAAGGGAAGCGTCTGGGTGCAGCCATTAATCATTATGCTCTGCCCCACAATCAGCTGATGTACCTAGGCTCCACCTCCCTCCTCCTTCTAGGCATCAGTGTTGAAACCACCATGGTGTCTACTAAGTGTGCATAGCTAGGTTAGATTTGATAAAGTTAGCCTACTAATTTTTAGGCACGGACTACTTATTTCTGTGCAAAGTATGAAGTTTTTTCATTTCGAGAAACCTAACCTAACCCTAACCCCAATCCAACCTAATCTAACATAGCGGGGCTGTAACCAGATACTGGTCTTACCTACTGAGGCGATAGGTATACAAAAATTGAAACAAATGTTTTTAATAGTTTTCAGAAGTTGATATATATTGCATGATATTCTGCAATCTTAATTCTATCTGATATGAAAGTATTAACCTCGGGAGAAGATGCTATACACACTTATTAGACTCCATGGTGGTTTCAACACTGATGCCTTATAGAAGGAGGAATCAGCTGATTGTGCATCAGCTGATTGTGGGCGCAGCATAAATATTAATGGCTGCACCCAGACGCTTCCCTTTGTCTCGGAGTAACCATTGAGTGCAACTGTAAATACAGTACATACAACTTAGGTTAAGGTAAGCCAAAAAGTATTTGGATGAATCTGCATAACTACTGCTCGAACGATATTGATATAAATATGAAGTCATACATACTATACATAGTGTACTCAACACATCTGTAAAGGTTTCAGGCGGTGCTCACCATTGTTTACCTGGCAAAACGTCTTTCAAGTTATGTTATGTTAACTATGTTATGTTAAGTTATGTTAAGTTATGGTTAGATTACATTAGGATATGTGTTTAGATTAGGTAATGTTGGGTTTGGTTCGGTTATATAAGGTTTATATATTTTTTTCAAAAAGTTATGCATTTCACCCTAGATTTTTTTTTCGGATTGCCATATTATGGCCTTAAACCAAGCAACGGACATTTTACAGCAACGGACAGGGCTCCCTCCACATTAGTCCATTAAATCGAGGGTCGACAGTGTGTGTATGTATGTATATATATATATATATATATATATATATATATATATATATATATATATATATATATATATATATATATATATATACATATTATATATATATATATATATATATATATATATATATATATATATATATATATATATATATATACATATATATATATATATATATATATATATATATATATATATATATATATATATATATATATATATATATATACATATATATATATATATATATATATATATATATATATATATATATATATATATATATATATATATATATATATATATGTATATATATATATATATATATATATATATATATATATATATATATATATACATATATATATATATATGTATATATATATATATATATATATATATATATATATATATATATATATATATATATAATATATATATATATATATATATATATATATATATATATATATATATATATATATATATATATATACAGTGCTCCCTCTAATTTTGTGGGTTTCAATTTAACGATAAACCAATTTTGCAACCAAGGCCAATCTCCATTTCCGCAAGTCCAAGCACAGTTAAATGGTCATTTAAATTGATTTTCTCATGGATAATGATAATGTTTATGCTTTTCTGTATTTTTCTTTATTGTAGGATGTATAATTATATGTATTTGTGTACAAATAAGGGCAAAAACATGACTAAAATTACCATAAGGTTAATGAATCCAATAATGCGAATTCGCATTTTGCAGCCTGCAATGTCGGCCAATTTCATGCAAAATTGGAGGGAGCACTGTATACGTGTATACAGAGTCTATATCAAACACTTGGGTGCTGTCTGTTCTAAATATAGATTAGGGAATTCCTTTAAGTGCTTTGACAGTTTGTTCCACTATGTGATGGGTACGATGTTTATACAACATGTAGAAGACAGTCGTGTATATATTTCTTCTATATAGAATAGCTATTTGCAAGACGATAGTGTAAATAGATTTTTCCCTGAATAATACACACGACGGTCTTGTATGTATCTTTGGCTATATGGAATAGCTATTTGCATGACGGTCATGTAAATAGACTTTTCTTAATATGTGCACTACCGGTGAGCATATACTGTCAAACCTCAGTTTTGGTATGCCTTAGTTTTCGTACGATTCGGTTTTCAATTACTTTTTCCGTCAAAATTTTGTCCCAGTTTTCATACAGTTGAAAATGGTCCGTACCAAACTCGTCCGCCTGCCTGCATGACTCAGCCATTTCCCAGAATTGAGTGCTCACACAAAGCAACCCATGCGTTCGTGACTCAGTCTGCCTTTGTTTCTCGTTGAGTGAGCATCACCCTCCACGTTCATCCAAAACATTTTGTAATAATCCATTGTTTTTTGTGCTTGTTTATTGAGTGCGACTGCTAAATAAGCCACCATGGGGCCAAAGAAAGTTCCGAGTGCCAGCCCTTTCTTAAGAAGGCGAGAAACACAATAGAATTCAAGAAAGCAAAGTACGAAAGTGGCGTATGCGTGGCCTATCTCGCTAGGATGTACGGGAAGTCCGCATCAACAATCAGTTCCATCCTGGCAAAGAAAAAAGAAATCAAGGAAGTTGATGTTGCGAAAGGGGTAAATGTGCTGACGAAACAGAGATTGCAAACAATCGAAGATGTTGAGAAGTTGTTGTTGGTGTGGATCAATGAACAACAGTTAGCAAGAGATAATATTTCAGAGGCGATAATTTGCGAAAAGGCAAGGCTGTTGCATGCTGATCTTGCAAAGAAAATGCCTGGAATGAGTGCTGCTGTTAGTGAATTTAAGGCCAGCAGAGGCTGGTTCGACAAATTCAAGAAGAAAACTGACATACACAGTGTGGTAAGGCAACAAGAATCTTCAATAAAGGTAAAATTGATGTTAAATGTTCATTTATCCATTTCATTAGTCCTTTATATTTATTTTTCATTGTTTTCTATACACAAAACCGAGGTTTCACTGTATCATTGGCCTATATACAGTGAGTACTCGGATTATGAGCACCTTGATCTATAAGTGTTTTGGGTGATGAGCACCTATTTCTAATTTGGTTTACAAACAATGTCTTGGGTGACACGCAACTCTCCTTACATTTCTTTTATTTCTTTTCTCTACTTTTTTCTAAGTTAAATACCACCATCTCTCCTCGATTTTGATCCCTATTCTGCCTAACCATAAGGGTGAGCCTCCTCTGTAACGTGTCCTGTGGGTTCCGCCCTTTTATCTTCTCTCATCTGTCCTCTCCCTCCATCGCCCTTCCCTTTCTTCATGTTGATGGTGGTGGTGGTGGTAGTAGTAGTAGTAGTAGTAGTAGTAGTAGTAGTAGTAGTAGTAGTAGTAGTAGTAGTAGTAGTAGTAGTAATAGTAGTAGTAGTAGTAGTAGTAGTAGAGAATAACTTTAAAATGCATAAAATCAAACCCAAAAACGAATATAAAATAGCTAAATGCACTCTCTCTCTCAGTATGTCCCAGCAGTAGTTACTTTACTAGGTTCTTTACTAGGTTTTGTTTAGAGGTCTATGCCTCACAACCATGATGGACCACCGCTGCACCACTGTGGTGCCCGACCACAACAGTTCCTCCCCAGTAAACAGCTTAAGCATCACAGGCCCAGGCGGGGATTCAATCTGCCGACCAAGCAAATGCAAGGCCTGCGCGCTACCACTGTACTAGCCAGGAGGCTGATTTATGCAGATTTACCAAAAATAGTTTTGTCCAAAGTAGTGAGTGGTTAAAAAACGGTAAAATTATACATCTTCACCATAATGGCGTGTTTACAAAATAAAATGGCGTCTGCACCTCGTACAACTCTCTACTTTTGGTCAGAAAACATTTGATTGCTTCTATATTAATATAATATAACATAACATAACCAAACCTTAGCCTACATTGACAAATAACAGAACCTTGTTCAAACGAAACTAAACTTTACTTTTCGAAGAGAAGATATCACAGAAAACTTTAAATATCTCGCAAACTAAGAATTTGCGACAAAAATGTAATTAAGAAGGCAGTGCTTACAGGTATAGCAGTCGATGTGCCTAACTTTTGGGTAATAAAGTACAAAGCTTATATTACCGAACCTAACCAAACCTAACATAACATTACCTAACATAATCTAATTTAATCATAACCTAACGAGTGCCGTATTCTCATAGTGCTCCCTTATAGATACGGCAGTTGCCTACCTATTGGGTAAAAAGCTTATATAACCGAACCTAACCAAACCGTACCTAACATAACATAATCAACCTAACATAGCTTGAAAGATGCTGGTTAAACTGGAGAATAGGTCCATGTCACGTACAAACACGAAACTCACATATCAGTTAGAAGACTCAGTAGTGGTTCCATAAACGTTAAAAAAATGAGGTGCTCACTTCTAGTGTGGCCGTAATAGCACTCGAAAGTGTGGCGACATTCAACAGTTTCTAAGTCCAGCGAGCTCCCTCCCTCTGTAAAGTAAACACTGAACTGATTTTCTTTTGTTTATGACTGTGATTTGTTGGTAATGGCACATAAGGATTTCATAATATCTATAGAATTCAACTCACCAATCGTGGTGCCACTCATCACTGCCATTCGCACCGCTACCAATCACAGCCTTCCACACTAGGCTCAGTTGCGCTTTTGTTTTGTTTTAGGGACGCGTCAGGTGTACCGATACAGGTTCATTGTCATTTGTTGATATGGCTACCAGCGGATTACACCTTATGAAGGATGTTATTTGTCCTATGGCGATTTTTGTGGAACATATTTCAAGGACTGTGAATTAGGGTTACTCGAGACATGGTTTAGTGCCTGAAAAGAAACTGAAAAGTGCGGGAAGGAGTGCCGTGTAGATATACGCTAAGCTCTACCCACCTCCATCGCCTTAACAATAACCACACCAGTAAGTATCCTACGGGAATTCCAGGGGGGGGGCGCAGCTCCTTCTGCTAGGTTAGCTTAGGTTAATGTCCTAGCAGGGAGGTCCAGGTTAGGTTAGGTTAATGTCCTAGCGGGGGGGTCCAGGTTAGGTTAGGTTAGGTTAAGTTATGGTTAGGTTAGGTTAGGTTTGGTTAGCAGGGGGATGCATCCCCCTTCCTAGATTATGTTAAATTAGGAAATTTCGAAATTTTTGAAATTTCGAATTTTTTTTTTAAGGCCCATATTTCGCTTATTTTTCATCCCCCCAAACCCCCAATTCCCCAGGTGATAAATTTATACTTTATGCCAATATTCCACATCTCTACCCACCCACCCCCAACCCCCCCAGCAAGCTTGGGAGAGCCTGGGGAATCGGGGGTTTTGGGGGGGGAGGCACATGTGCGTGATATATGGCCTTTGAAAAATCTAGGGGAATTTCCCTAGATTTGGGGAAATTTCCCCAGATTTAACCTAAATTACCCTAACCAATCCTAACCGGGGGGGCTGCGCCCCCCCTGGACCCCCCCTGTGATACTGTTTCAACCTAACCTAACCTAACCAAACCTAATTTATCCTAACCTATCCTAAAAGGGGGGCACCAAGTAAAATTTCAGAACTCACAATACCTTACGAGAGCCTGAAGTTCCTGCCACGCAGGAAAATGCGATCCTTCCAGGAAAGTGCCTTTAAAGTCCGAAACGCTATAATGACACTGTTTACTGCGTTTTTTCTTTGGCAACTTTCGGTACCGGCCACAATACCACACACGCCTGTCAGACCTCAGTTTACAAGGCGTGTGGCAGTGGGGACACTGAACACCTGTTGGTAGGACGCCGTGTTCCCTCAGAAAGTCATACACCAAATCGTTTTTGGAAATGGAATTTTGCGATTATTTGCCAATAATCCAATTCACAACCTTGACAAGTAACGTCAACGGTAGCCATGATACAACTGAGGAGAAAAGTGTCTCCTTCTAGGTGTACCACGTCTACTATTACATATAGCAAGCTGTGATTGGCGCAGCTGGTGCTGGCAATTGGTGGTGGCACGTCATTGGACAGAGGAAATATAGACAATATAATAATCCTTTGTAGCAACAGGACCCAATCCCATGCTTGAAACCAAAGCCCGTGCTAAAAACAATTGATAGTGTTTGTTTGTTTGTTTTGACTTCGAGATACAGTCCACCCACACTCCAAAACTGTACCACATTCACGGACGTATTGCAGTGTTATTATTCATTTCCGACAGGTAGTGTAATCAGTGAAAATGTTATAAATAGTAAGAGCAACAAGCTGAGGGTAGCCATAACCTTCGACTGTTTAATGGCATAAAGTATAATAATACCCCCCAGGCTCCCCCAAGCTTGTTGGAAGGGATAGGGGGGGTTGGTGGGGAATCGGGATGACGGACTTATTCTCCAGAATTACCAAAGATGCTTTACCAGGTAAATAATAAGGCAAAGGCCGTAGGAATAGCAGATGAATAGCAGATGACAACGCGGTACGACTGCCGTATCTCTAAATTTTTTTGAGCATTCTGATGAAGATGTAAAATAATACCAAAAAACCGAATCTTTGCCCAGCGCAATCCTTGCCCAATCTCCGTTACATCCTAATGTGAAGGTTATGGTGATGCATTGTTCATACACGTAAAATGGCAAACAAGCCCTCCAATACTACACACCTAATTATATACAGCCACAGGGGCATAGCTTACCCTAAAAACATGATGAGAAATACAGCTGTGGACGTAATCCCATATATTGGACAAATTCCCAGAGGACTTCCATCCCCTGCCTTCCTAAAACGATTTTTCTCTTTCGCTGTCATGGTTATTACGTCAAGTTGTTAATAATTTTCCACACTCTTCTGACAAAGCAATATCTCCTTAATTTATTCCGAGTGTCGGTAAACGCACACATTATCTCGATCTCAGCACAACACCATATTATTACTGTAAGTCAGCTGCTACACGCAGAACACCATCACACACACACTCACACTCGCTATGACGTGGTTTGTTTTGATGGCGCGGTGTTCGGACTGGCGGGACTGTTGAGCCTCGCATTACGTCACTCGACACCACACACCGACTTGGAACTAAGAAGAAACTGTCAGAAGTCTCAAATATCTCCAGATAATCATAAAACTTACTGAAATTAAATATTAGTATATGTAGAAGTATTATGAATTGGACTTGGACCTGGGTTGGGAGTCACCCAGTGTAGACTGTCGGTGTAGTATTTGTAACGGCGTTCTCCCACACACCTGATTGAAGAAGCAAGAAAAAAAAGGGGTATAAACTAGAAGTGTTCACTCCTTCCTACCTCTGCTAGCATTACATTTATATTTGGTTCCCTATAACTAGGGGAACACCTGCCTTTCATTCGTATCCTCCATGACTTATCTAAAAAATCTTTTACACTCTAACACACTACTATTACATTATTACTCCTCCTTTCAGTACTCAACCCCAGCAAGTACTCTATTTGCCTACGAACATTCTTTTCTCTCATCTCACTCCATTCTTGCACTCCTATATCTTCTACCACTGCTTCTAACATCTTTGTCCTTGCATACTGATAGGGTGATGTGGGGGTGTACCGACCTAGGGAGTGTAGTGAACATGTGTCATAATATCCCCCTCTAATAATAATAAAATAGTTAGCCCTATAATTCAAAATAAGAAAATGGAAAGCCTCAAGATAGTGGCAGAGTTTTGTTTAAAGCTCCTGGCGTCAGACCGTCAGGTGAGTTTTTCGATTTTTTCGATGCTTGATGTTATATTTCGCGTTTCTTATATAGTGTTTCCTGACCGCGAAAGTGTGCTGGTTCCGGTGGTATGACTGTTATTAGTGACAACTATGTATCTACCATGATATCTGCTGAAAAATTATGCAGTCCAGTCATTTCTTGGTTCCTCATAGCTGATTACGTTTCGTAAGCATATCGGGGGTATATCGAAAGGGGGTATATCTTTAGTAGGCTACAGTAGCCTATTAGTATATAGGTTAGTATACAATATCATAAACCTTAGTTTTGTAACCATTTCCAGTTGGAAATTAATATCTAAGACTAAAACTATTTAGTTTGACAGTACAAACTATGTTGGAAATATATTTGGACACATTTAAGTGGTATATATCAATATAAGTATCAGGTATTAGGTTAAAAAAGGCTCTTAGTTAATTTGCTTTTAATATTTCATTTGAGGATAACATTTAAAACAATGTTCTGATTAATTTTATTAGTAAAAATGGTGGTGTTCGGAACACCCCCTATAGTGGGGGTGATCCGGACAGTCGCACCCCTTTGAAAAAACTTTAATTGTGAACCGTGTATATTCCTTACAGTCTTGAAGAAGAAAAAAAAATCACCAAGATAGCCCTGTACCAGAGGTATATATTCCTACCAAATTTTTTTCAATAAAATTTTTTTTCTGATTTTTAATGAATATTTTTCCTTTAGTAGTTCGGATTACCCCCACCTCACCTACCTATTGGCGCCTGTATTTATTTATTAATGCTATCCTACCTGCCTTGTGCTGCACCACTTCCATTCTATCCAGTTCATTCCTTGACCATACAGTCGTTTCAAGTCCATAATGCTAGGGACAGCCATACCCTTCCATAGCCCTCTCACCAACTCATACTTGTTGGCTCTACATTTAGCCACACTACCTAACCTTCCAACCCACTGATTTGCCCTAGCTATCATGTATCGTCCTCTCATATCCTTTCTCATCCAACCAAATACCCAGATATCTATACTCTTTCGTCCTTTTTATTTAATTTCCACCTAACTTCCAGGTCGTGCCGCTATCAGAGTCATCCCCATTCACCACTAATACTTGGCTCTTCTCTTTACTGAAATTCACATCAAAATCCCTGCTATATTCTGTTACTGCATTCAACATCTCTTGCAAGTCATTATGATTTTCACTAAGGACCACCACGTTATCCGCATACATCAGCACACTCAACACGTCATTCCCCACTTGCACACCTAAACCTATGCGTTTCACTCTCACTGTCAGTTCTTCAACATACTATGTACTGAAATAGTGTCTCTGAAATTATATTATTTATCAAATCACAAACATGCAGTGGCTTTCTGTTTCCTAACTCATTGTGAAGTGGCGTGCGTATCAGTAGTGCTCAACTCTTAATCAGGAATTTAACAACTTATTCCACGTTCATCAGCTTCTGAGAGAGTCCGGCCTAAGAATAATATAACGCAATGGGAATCGTTAAATATATATGAACTCAAATGTTTGGTTATACTAATTATGTGTGATGATGCAATTTCGTTTTGATTTTTCAATTTTTTTTACGATTCATCGAGGAAATTAATTAATGTTTTATTTGCTAAGCTACTTACTGTTTGTAACGTAATGAAAGCCTTAATGTGAAAAATTAAGACTATTGATTTTTTTCAATAATGTTCTCAGCTGAAGGATGTTAAATTCTTTCTCGTTTCGCCACAGTCAGGGGAGATCCTACAGCTCCTTTATGCACGATCAACTCTGTCCTGAATAAACAAGTTCCAGTTTTCAGTCCTTCCAAAAGGATGATTTACTCTCACTCAAAGATAATGATACAGGCACCGAGAACCGTATCCTGCAAGACAATCACAGAGGATACAGCGAATTCATGGCATAGGAAGGTAGGTGTGTTACTTTCTTCGTGGCCTTACCACACTTGTCTTCAAGGCTGCACTCATGATGAAGCGCTGAGCAGTCAAAACAAAGGTATATTATTATATAATATTTATATGACTTCATCTTGTCTCTTAGGTAATATGTAAATTACATTTTGTTTTACATCAAAAGGGTACTGGTTGAGGGAAAACAATAATAAGTTATAAAAAAAAATCCCACTTGTCGCCAGACCCTGTAAAGAGGACAGTAGGAGTAATATATCGATTAAAAGTCTTAAAGTGTTGCCTAAAAGTTTCCATTGTTTCAAATTCAAAGCTGGAAGTTAAGTTATCTAGTGAGACATTTTTTCCCCTGAAACATTGTAAGTTCAGCATAGACAAATGAACAGTGTGTTGCAGCTATAGTGTCATCTGCATAATGCCAATACAGCAAATGCTCTCAACGAGGCTTAATTGTTATCTACGGGTCATGAATCTACTTTGGTATGCGTTCTACACTTTACATTGCGATCTACGTGTCATGAATCTACTTTGATATGCAATCTATACTTTATATTGTGATCTACGTGTCATGAATATATTTTGTTTGTGAAAAAAAAGTGTGAGTGAAATTGAAGGTCCTACGACGAGATGAAGGCTAGTTGTAAGATGGAAGGAAAGGAGGATACTATTCTATACATTTTTGACGTAAACCTCATACTTTTCGAGTTATTCAAAATAATATGATTTCTCCCAAGAAGTCAAATAGGTGGAAAACGTTAGTTACTTTGTGGCCCGTAAATTCCACCAGAATTGAGGTCGAAAATGATTTTCCCATATTACTACGTAAATATTGTATTGTATAGAAGTAAAGTTATGGAGTATGTTAATGTCTATCTTATATTGTCATCATCTTTCCACTAACTCAAATACCTATGAAAAAAATTAGAATTTTGTGAAGGAAATGAATGTATAATACTTTACACTCCTACGTCTATAATTATATTCCAATTCAATTTTATTATAGCTCAATAAAACGAACGTCTCTTGTTCTTTCTTTTATATTCTATATATTTTTTACCTTAACCCCATACATTTCGAGTTATTTCAAAATATGTGATTTATCTCAAAAAAAAAAATTCTAAGGGTGTAGCCCTACCCTACGAAATTTCATGGAAATTTCCACACCTCTAAATCTCATGAAAATTGGTACAATGAGGTTTTCGATTATGCTGAACACGAATCTGGCCTTATTTTTTTCTTCTGATTACTACATTATCGAACTGTATTTCACCTTTGCTTGCCTAATAACATTAATGAAATAGCCATTATTCAACTTTACTGGCTGATCCTGGTCTCATATGACAAAACCAAACTATGTCAATTACATTTTCTTTATGTTATATATGTGTGTGTGTGTGTGTGTGTGTGTGTGTGTGTGTGTGTGTGTGTGTGTGTATATATATATATATATATATATATATATATATATATATATATATATATATATATATATATATATACATATATATATATATATATATATATATATATATATATATATATATATATATATATATATATATATATATATATATATACCCGCAACAATATATATATATATATATATATATATATATATATATATATATATATATATATACCCGCAACAATATATATATATATATATATATATATATATATATATATATATATATATATATATATATATATTGTTGCGGGTCCCGCCCGTCAGACTGGTATCGGCTGGAGAAGGCGAGAGTCAGACACAGAGGAATGAGAGTGAAGATTCTCTGAGGCGAAAGAGAAGGAAGAATGTTAAAGGACTGGTAATGTTAAAGAAGAAGGCCACGCTGAGGCTATGACACTCGGTGCGGGCTCTGCCAGTGACAGTAGTGTCGACTGGAGAGGTTGGTCCGGCCCAGTAGCAGCAGAGTGACGTTTCTCTGAGGAGAAGGAGTGGAAAGGCATGCGAGGTGTCGTAGAGGGTGTGTGCTTTCCACATACGTGGGAGTGTGCTTTGTGTCAGCTGAGTACGGCTAGACATGGAAGAGAATTACATCCTTTGTGTTATGAGGGCGTGTTGCGGGCCCCACCATGCGGGAAGTCTTAGAGACATGTCTACGTGACATGTCTGTGGGTTATGCCCTTTGTGTTGGGAGAGGCGAGTCATGGGTGCTGGCGTGGCAGGAGGGAAGACGAGAGAGAGAGAGAGAGAGAGAGAGAGAGAGAGAGAGAGAGATAGCGAGCAGCCGTGGGGAAGAGTTGACAGCGAGAACAACAATGAGAGGTTCTGTGCGCTTTGTTTAATTTAACTCTTCCTCCTTCGTTCTCCAAATTTTCCTGACTTTCCTTCTTTCTTCTTTGTGTTGCAAAGTATCCTATCTTGTAGACCATTCTTTTCTGCTTCTTCTCATATGCTTGTTATCTCTCTGGGCTGCTTATGAGCGGAGCAGTGATTTTGTGAAAGAGATAAATTATTAGGCTATGTGAGCCGCACGCGGTGTGG